>JAOVVA010000002.1:3103264-3134207 GCA_028565275.1 Leiocassis micropogon | reverse complement strand
GAGTGTGTGTGAGTGTGTGTGAGTGTGTGTGAGTGTGTGTGAGTGTGTGTGAGTGTGTGTGAGTGTGTGAGTGTGTGAGTGTGTGAGTGAGTGAATGCCCATTCACCTACCGGATGAATGAATGGAAACATTCAAACAGCGTCTCTCGCATTCTCCAACATTATTTCATTCTCACTCGCTATCATGGCTGGGGAAATGAGGTCACGCGACTTTGTGCGCGGTGTAAAAGCATCGGGATGGCGGGGCCTTGAGATTTGTTTAGTTATATCACACGGATTATAGGACAGCTGGCTGATGAACGAGCTTTTACCTTGACAAGGCCAACCCCCGAGACATTTTCCCCCTCCTAAAGATGTGTGCTGGTTGTGTTACTTACATAGTTGGATTATTAAATGAAAAGTATGTGTGTGTAGTGTGTGTAGTGTGTGTATGTGTAAAAAAATATATATATAAATGTGTATGTGTGATTAGCAGAGGACACAGCCCAGAAAAAAGCCTCGGTGTGTGCGCAGGGGTAGATACGGCGGGACAGGAGGTGGTATTATCAGTGGTGCGTGAATGAGCGCTACTGATCCGGCAGCACTGATTAAAGATTAAGACTCGACTCGGGAAGCTCATCTAGCCGGATTTCTCCCCGAGCTGCGAATCAGCTCCACGCGTCACGCTGGGTGAGCACAGGAACCCAGAGTGGCTTCTCTCCCATACCCCTCTCTCGCTCACTTTCACTCCTCTCAGACCGTCGCTGCATCAGGCTCCACTGTGGGAGGCTCATCACGCGCCCGTGCCTGTACGGCTGCGCTCTGCATCACTGAGACTGCTTCTAAAGAACTCGTGCGTTTAACTCTCTTGACTCTCGGCTCTCACGCCCAGAGCATTTCTTATTTCTCATTGTTACCTGTATGCATGTAAACCACAAACATGGCACAGCTGAATATAATACAGTCATGGAAACACATCTGATTAAGAACAAACTCGTGTTTTTCTACTAGCTAGCTACTTCCTACTCTCTTGTAATGTCTTTGCTTCGTGTTCCTGTTGTGTAAATCACGTTATAAACACACACAGTTTTGCATTCTTAAGCACTATAAATAGAATGAAACTGATCAATCATAAATCCTTCATCCATCTTTATGTGCTTGTCTATCCGAGACTCTCGTTAGCGTGATCGCTGAAGAACGAGCACTTTACCGTCTGTAGGATTTAGATTTTTCATTGTGGCCAGCAAATGAACTGATTAGACTCTGGGTTTGATCCGAAGGTCACGGTAATGTCAGAAGTGTCGGAAACGGTTTCTCTTCTCTGTAAGGGTTTTAAAGGCGTATAAATTACTTACTGGACTAGACTAATGTCTCCTTACATGTGCTCACTGACGACAAAACTGTGTTTCTATAACAGCACTTCGCCTGCTCCAGTTAAGGGGTCACCACAGTGGACCGTCAGATCCGTACATTTGACCAGGCATGGGTTTGACCACAGATGCCCTTCCTCATGCGCCCTACCTAATTTTTTCTGGGTTTGGGACCAGCACTCAGAATGCCCTGCATCTAGTTTGGGGCGTCGGCTGTAACATGGGACATTTACAACTTGATAGTGAAATAGCATGCACTACGGGCAATTTGACTTTGCGAGGAAGCCGGAGAATGTGGAGGAAACCCACCCTGCATGTGCATCACAGGTCATTTGCACTAAAAGTAGAATTTACCAGGTGGCTGTTGATTGTTAAACACTGAGACACTCACAGAGAGACTTGTTCTAGGGTGACGTTCCAGTGAGAACCGACTTCTCACTTTCTCGCTGCTGAAAACCTCCATATGGACACGGCACGCATGAAAGTCCCCTCATGTCGGGCTAAAGTAAATCAATTAGCGCATTTCTGGTAATGGTTTGCTCATTGATTAAGTGATAGCATCACATAACGAGCACTCATTCAGCTCGACTCCATCATGATCGCAGCTCCGCTTCTCAGACTGTAGACTTAAAACAGAAGACATTCTTTGTGTCTCACTCGTCCTCTGTGAGAGTAGGAGCGACTCGATCGGCCTCTGTGAATTGTCGTCGCACCTGTGCGCAACACTATTAACTGTGCTGTTGTGCGATGCTGTGCTGTTTATTAATGAAACACACAGACACAGTTTGTGCGCATTTAAATGGCCTGTTAGAGAGAAAGCAGCTGTCCCGCACTCTAGTGCTGGAACAAAAAAGCGAAAAAAAAAGCAGAGTCCTTGAGAGAAGACAGGCGTGCGTATTTAGGTAAGATTCATTCAGAAATCTTGAGTCTCATTCACAGACTGATGAATCGAGCGAGTTAGGAACAGTGCCTTAATTTTCATTAAGTGCCCTTTCCCCCTTGAGGGTGCGTAACCATGGATTCGGCTCCTAACTGGGTTTCCCTCACCGCTGAGCCCCAGATAAATTTAATTCTGCATCTCCTGGGTGCGCTACCCAGGCCCTGAACCACCGCGCACGCATCCTCACAACACCGTGCCACTGCTGTGCGTGAGAGTATCTGGGCTTCTTAAAACACACACACAAACACATACACACCTTGGCTTCTTTCCTGGAGCCCGGCTTGGCTGCACCTCTGCAACCTGGGATTACATTAGTTTCCATTCTCATGCACGACTGCCTAGGTGTATTAGCCGAGCGCTAGCCGAGCAGCGGCATTCACGGAGAGCAGGCAGGAAAAATTGATAAAGCTGTTGGATTTCACATCAGACTTTGTTCAGTGACCTTCAGTGAAATGTTCGCGCTTAGCCTGGTCCGACTGGCTGGCCGAGCCTGTCTCAATCTCCGAATCAGAGAGCTCGTTTACAACAAAGATAGAAACCCACAGGGACGGATTTGTTAGAGAACAGAAATGTCGAAGTGTGTGTGTGTGTGTGTGTGTGTGTGTGTGTGTTGTAGAGTTTTCACACTCAAATCCCAGCACATTATGATCATATCTTTACCGATAATGTTTGACCTTTCAAATATGTATCATTCACTAACTCCCACATACACACTGCTCAGACTGTGTTCTGATTGGATCAGGAGGAGTTCTGGCAGTAGTGCAGCTGCAAATCACAGGTTTATATTAACGCACACACGGTGCTCCACATGATGTTTCTGAGGAGATGTTTATTTAACTTTTATGGAAGGAGTCAGCTTCTGCATGTGCCATGTGTTAATAAACAAACCTGTCTGTTGTCCAGGGGATTTACTGTGGAATGAAGTGGATGCAATAGCATGCGGTGGTGTAGGAAATGAAACGAGTAGCTGTGCTTCATCAGAGCACCAGGCCGTTGTTGATTATTTTCCTGTCGCAGCGCTTTGTGCTGCTGAAGATGCTGACCCAGCACATAATCCTGACCCAAGCACAATAAGCCAGACAGAATCTCAATTATACTGCTGCGAGTAATAAAGACACGGGATGTGCTCTAAAACACATTACACATCGACACACAACACACACACACTCCAACCTGCTCAGCATCCCTGTATCCCAGCACCATCTCTCTTCTCTGCTTCATGTTCTGTACTGGAACCGAGCTCACTGATGTCTCCATCGCCCCTTATGTCCACACTGCCCCTGGCTTTACACGGTGTGTTAAGGCTGGACACTTATCACATGCCTGGAGCGGACAAGGGCACCGGGTAAAGGCCGTGCACGGGTCAGGTGTTATTTTATAGAAAGTGTGACCTCACCTTGCTGCTCAGCCTCGGGGATGTGATTATCCTCTGCAGTGAAGAGATGAGAAATTGAAACGTAAAACATTTTGCAAGAAACCAGACAATCTGCAGGCAGGAGGAAGCCGGAATTCCTCCGAAGGTTTTTCTTCAATTTGTACCACTTTATGCGATGTAACCTCGATAAATGATGGCAGAACGAGGGGAAAAATGGGGGTAATAACTCAAACCTCGGTGCAAAAATAATACTCTTAATACGATGTCAAAGACCAGCGGGAATGAGGACAAATGGCGGAGCTCCCCTGGGGTTCACGGGCGGAAGAATTAACAAAGCCTGTCACCCCGACCCATTCACAGATGTCGCCATGGAAACGGACGCCCGGGCGCCTCTGGGTAACCGTGGTGACACAGTTGCCGCAGCAGCCAGCCTGCACCTCTACTCCTAGGCAACAGCAAGCTAGGAAGAGTGCGCGGATAAGAACCTGCATCTCAAACAGCACAAACGAGCTGTAAAGGAGCTTAATCACGTCTGAGGGGAAAATTCACACAGTTACAGACTTTATCATGTCCTCATCTCAGCCCTAATGAAGCCTCAGGACCAAGGTGCAACGCTGCTGCTAATCTGCTTTACTGTATCTGCGTGATTTCTGGATCTCATCGTCTTAATCCACGACAGCTTTGTACAGGTTTGTGAGGCTAGCGAGCAAAGATTAGATGAGCTTATTAAAACATCCACAGACGCGGCCAGAAATCCTGTACCCACGCGGTCACGTCCTCACTTCTTCCTGTTCTGGAGATTAGACATGCTAACCTGCTGGGAATGAAATTAACTCTGTAGCTCATTAATCGTTAGTTGCTTTTAAATGTATTATCCATGCAGTAGATTTTCACACATACACACATACACACATACACACACACACACACACACACACACACACACACAGCTGATATTGCTTTACTTAAGGCTTCCTGTAAGTAAGAGCTAACACAAAGTGCCGTCATAGGAAACTAATCAACAATATAACGGTGTCCTGAAGAGGAAGTCACTCTAACAAACCTAAAGTTTTCTTTTTTTTTTATAAAGTAATTTAGCCATCTCAGTACATCTATAAATTATTTATTCTCCTTATTCTCCTTATTCTTCCACAACAGTTGTCAAACACTCCTTCTCACATCGGTCTCTTTGTTTTCAGCTTATTGTTTTTTGCTACTCAGAGAAGTGAAAACTCTTCTGTCCTAAAGATGTCAGAAAACTTTGAAGTTCCAGTTTCAGCTCTGACACTGGAGACTCCTTCCATAAATGTTAAACTATCACTTTACAGGAAACATCAGTATATCAATGAATACAACAAAGTTTCACTTTGTTAAACACAAACAAAGTATTTTAATCTGTGTGTTATTCGTCTCAGATTACACAACGTGAGCGTCACATCATGTGTGAGCTTGTAACTGTAGAACTGTTTAGACTAGCACTGTGTGTATTCTGTAATACACACTGCGTGAACATTACAGTAAGATTGAGTTTGAACATTAAGTGGCTCTTAATGTTGCCAGTGCCAGATTTTGATCTCTATTTGACACCCTGCTTAATGTTACTATTAATGGAGAAAAAGACAGCTAGATTTTATGCAAGCTCAGTCCCACTGGCTCGCTTTCAGCAAAGACTTCATCTCAGACACTGGCTAAAATATCACTTTGCAGAGTTAATGCGTAAAAACATTTTACATTTCATTCACTTTGGAACTGGAGCTAAAAATACTCTAAAATATAAAAGCAGTTCTGTTTTTTATTAAAGATTTGTGTGTGCAACTATGAGGAAGTTCTCCGAGCTCCGGAGCCCCCGTGGCGTCTGGGATCTGAGCCGGGGGCGACTCACGCGGGAGAGGCAGAGCCAGATAAAAGGGAAGCCCCCGCTCTGCCAAGCCCTTACTGAGATCCCAGCTGTGTTCACTTTAAGCTGCTGTCCCCTCTCACCTCATTTAGATCGACAGAAACGAGACGCTGCTCGAAAACACGTAGAGCTCGGGGGGGGGGGGTCTGGGGGGGTGCACAGGTCAGAGAGAGAGAGGGAGAGAGAAGGCTAATGCATTGAATTACACTCACAGATCCACTCGGAATTATAATTCACAACAATCTCTTAAAAAGAGAGGGGGATCAGAAAGTGAAAAGGAAAGACGGACTGACTTACAGAGAGGCGGGGGGGGACTAAATGGGGGAGACAGAGTGAGAAAGGAAAGCAGAATGTGAGTCAACGAGGAGAAAACAGCAAGACGGAGAGGGAGACAGGGAAAGACAGATAAAGAGTGATGGGATGAAAGGCACAGAAAGAGAGAGTGATGGAGAGAGACAGTTTATTCATTTACTTACACTAACAGTACGGTGACATGGAACATTCACACCTATAAAGCACTGCTATATTGAAATAAATGAGAGGGGGGGGGAGAGGTGGGGGGACAGAGAGAAAGACAGAAAGAGAGTGACAGACAGAGGGAGAGAGAGTGATGAGTTATGTGGATGGAGAGAAAGCGAGGTGGATGTGGAGGGATTACCGCTGGATGTGGGCAGGTTTCTGCTCTGATTAAATACACTTTAGTGGATTAATCAAAAGACAGATCATAAATCATCTCTACACACACCAACCTCCTGCAACCCAACCTAGAGCTGTGGAAACTCTTACTCACTCCTTCAGAGAGAGAGAGAGAACAGAAAGCGTATGCTGTGAGAGTCACCGTGTTGTCAGAGCGGAGTGACTTCCTCTTGGTCCCCGAGTTTGAACTTATTTACTCATTCTGATGTCTGAGCGTTCACTCTTCCGGCTCGGGCTTTTCAACACAGCGGCATCATTGATCCAGTGTGCAGTCGGAAGCACACTAACGCCTCCTTTCACGTCATCGTGTTCATACCACAGCACTGAATTCTGCACTGTGATTGGCCAAAGGTGTTCGTTCGATAAAGTGACTTTTTGGACTAATGGCTATAAAGGAGTCTCTATTGTCAGCGCTCAGGAACCTTACTTCATGTATAAGTGAACAGTAAACCCTCTGACAGGTAGTCATGGAGGCACACACCTGTGGAGTCCAGGGTCACCATCTGACCAGAATAAAACAGCAGTCAATTAAAAAGCAATATAAACGTTTACGAATTAAGCAAGCAGCATTATAAAGATATCTATTCTACTGCCTATTTAAGGTGTAAACGTTTATATTGCTTATTAATTGATGAATAAAATCAGTCCGTACAAATAAGATTGTAATTTGATTTGAAGATTTTTTTTTCACTGTAAACTTTCTTTCGGCTGCTCCTGTCAAATGGTCGCCACAGCAGACCACTCGATCCGCACACAACCTTGGCATAGGTTTTACATCGGATGCCCCACCTGACGCAACCCTCCCATTCTTTTGATTGTGTAAAGCTGCTTTGCGACAATGACAGTTGTTAAAAGCGCTATACAAATAAAATTGAATTAAAATAAAATTTTATACGGGTTTGTATAAAATGGGGCCGGCAGTGCGGCGGCTAGGTTGTATGGGGTGTGGCAACCATCGACAGCAGGGCTCGAACCCGGATCCTCAGGTCCTCACACCAACAACAAACAAATTTATTATTTGTATCATATTAGCTGTAAGTAATGCAAGTGATTTTTGTGTGAAAAAGAATTTAAAATACTGAATAAAACTGTTTTTTAAAGAAATTATATCAGATATCAGTTAATACTTCAGTATCAGGGTTTCAGTATCAGTAAAATCATGCCTTCTCTACAGCTAAGAAGTCTAAGTTGTTGACACCCTTTCCTAATGCAGCTGCCCGCTAGGAGCCGAAGCCATGCCTTTGCCTTTTGATAGCTTCTTTTTTCAGACTGGAACCAGTAGGAGATGTAATTAACTACTAAAGTGAACAGAGAAAGCGCCTCCGGCTCTCGGTGCGAGTCCCGATTCTTGTGACTTTCTTGCATTTTGTTTTCCTCGGAAATAAATCCTGGCTGCTAGTTGCACTGCTGCACAAAACACAGCCGGACTTCAGAAACGCCTGAGAACCCGGCACGCGTCACACAAGTTACTGAGACATGTGACATGTGACACCTGCTGAAGGAGGTGTTTCACACAGGTTACACCCTCAGCCAGAGCTCGCGCAGGTAAACAGCAGGCGGATGAGTCGAGGCTTGCTGAGGAGTGTGAAAAACCAGAAGCTGTTCCTCTGCTTCCTCTAAACTCCATCCTGATAGAGCAGAGGGAAGCCTCGAGCCTCATGAGAGCCTCCTTAGTGCAGGTACAGAGTTATCTCTCTCTCTCTCTCTCTCTCTCTCAGAGAGAGCTTCATTATCGTGTTTGGGGCTGTAAGGAGATCTCAGCTCGGTGTTCAGGTTTGCGTCACTCTGCATTCCTCTGCGTGTTTATTCTGAGTTGTGTTCGGCGCTGAAAGCCACAGCCACATGCTTTCTTTCTTTCCAGTGGAGAAGTTTACTTGTTTGGAAGAAAAAAAATGAGGGAAACATTGTTTGCTTCACTCTGGAGAAAAAACATTTGGATTTAAAATGCTGCACAGAAACTGTGTGCTGTTGTTTGTATTGTTTTTGTGTGACTGATAGCCTGATCCAGACGATTCATTAGCACCAGGTCATACTACAGCAGTGCTGAATTCTGGCTGTCTGATTGCTCAGGAGGTGTTGGACAGAGGCACGTTCTATGGTAACCACACATTTACAGGAGTGTATACGGCCCCTCATGTCCTCACAGATTAAGAAACATGTAAAGGTGAAGAGATGTTTAATGGACAATTATGGAATGAGTCTCCAGTGCCGGAGCCATCTTCATCTTTTTTGTGATTTATCAAGTACAGTCATGAGCTTTTTCTTATGTAGTTATAAAGAAATAAAAAGTATGCTACGTTGTTCTTTAATCAACAAAAAGTAATTCAGAAGAATATCAGAAGAATAAAACACTTCAGTGTGTTGATTATTTTTCTGTTCCTGCACAACACTTGAGTGTGTATAAACTGAGATGTCTACGTGATATGAATTTGTTAGTTTGTCTAGCTGCACGTCTGCGTCTTGTCTTCCAGCATATAAATACACTTCTCATAAAAAAAAAACTTTGTTTCCTTCAACTCTTGCTGATAAACATTAAACAGCTGAAATCCTAAGTGGAGATGCACTCTGTACACAAACGTTTCTGCATCTTCAGGCAGAAAAAGAGGAGCAGATCGATGGATTCAGTAAATGCCAGAGTGAGAAAGGGCTCGGCCCGGGAAGAACATACACTTCGGAGTTGCTTCTCTAAATATCTCATAGCTTGTATAAGAACTCTGCAGATTCGTTTTGGCAGACATGTATCTCAGGCGGCGACAAGCTTTATTGGTTACTTTTCTTTAGCCAGCAACTTGTGTGTGTATTTGCTGCTTAAAGATTTTAGACACCTAAAGCTAATTCCCTGCATAATTCATTCTAATGCGCTTTGATTATTAAAAGGCGTGCACAGATTATTAGACACGTGTTCCAAGGCGATAGCAACGAAGCACCGTCCTCAGCTGCAAGAACCATAATGGATTTAACTCCAAAAAAAGTCTGTTAATTAATATCCTGATAATCAGCCCCCCGACACAGACCTCAGACTTCAGCACAAACAAATGTTTCAGGGAGGCAGATGGTGTTTGGGCTGTGAACAGAACGTCACGCTTAATTATCCACTCTCGATTTCAGTGCACTCCCGTGTGCTGGCCAGCCCTGGGCCTTTTTACTGACATCTACAGGCTGATGGTGAGCATTTCATGAGGCGGATTAACCAGGGAAGTGCCGCGGCAATAAATTATTGCCTCACAGCAGGCGTGTGTGTTCAGTTATATGTGGCCGTCTTTACTTCTTCCCAGCTCGGTGCAAAGCAACCTGTCAGACAACAGAGTTTGAATCTTATTTTTAATTATTCAGATGTTCCAGAGGCTCAGAATCGTATCTCTAAGGCTGATTTGTCCTTTTGGTCATAGCACAGCTTCCAGATTTAAAAGCATGCTCGAGTTTTTGGAAACAAGCTCCAAAGAGATTTTGAGCACTTTGGGGGTGAAAAAGTAAAACGTCATTTAGATTGTGTTACAGTTCCGGCGGTGCAGTGGAGCTAAAAATAACAGTGTGTTTGTATTGTATGTTTTGGGGAACTCTCTGGTACACGAGGTGTCGAGTCACTCGAAGCAGCTCAAACACTCATCATCTAAAGTGACAACATCCAGAGCAAACAATCTCCTGATCAACACTGATCTTAATTCCATCTGCATTACTGAGGATAATGAATCTAATCTACAGTGAACACTAGGCTAGTTTCTTCACCCACATAGCTAAGGCTGGTAAAATCCTCGTTACAGCTACAGTGGCATGCAGAATGAGCACAAAGGGTTTCTTTTTTAATTCCAGCACAAAAACAGAGCTCTTGCTAGCACTTTATCTAAGGAAAAAAGTTTGAAGTACCTAAACACATCTTCACAGTTAGTCATATCTGTGTGAATTTCCTTTATTTAAATGTGATTAGGATATTTTTTAATCAGATCTCAGTGTCTGTTTAGAGACGATTGTTTCTCCAAAGGTAGTGTTTGGAAGCCCAATCTCTGTGACCTAACCACATCCAGCCAATCAGGACTTGTTACCTGCAGTGGCTGTCGGCTTGTCCCTCCAGGGTCGAGGGTTCGATCCCCCCCCCTCAGGCCTGCATGAAGTTAGCATGTTCTCCCCGTGCTTGATGAGTTTCCTCTGGGTACTCTGGTTTCCTCCCACAGTCCAAAGACATGCAGGTTAGGTTAATTGTGTTACTGGATTGCCCATAGTTACGTTAAGCTTTTATTTGTCACATATACATTACAGCACAGTGAAATTCCCTCTTCGCATATCCCAGCGTAACTGGGGTCAGAGCGCAGGGTCAGCCATGATACAGCGCCTCTGGAGCAGATAGGGTTAAGGGCCTTGCTCAAGGGCCCAACAGCGACAACCTGGTGGAGCTGGGGATCGAACCGCCGATCTTCCGATCAGTAACTCGGTGCCTTAGATAGTGTGTGTGTGTGCTCTGCAATGGATTGGCCCAGGGTGGCCTGGTGTCCTCAGTCTCCTGGATTAGGTGAATGAATGAATGTGTTGAAGGGGTGTGGCTATTCATTTGTTCTGATGTAACATCTAAATGCCTTCAGGCTCAGGCCCAGAATCACTCACTGCACCTTTAATCTATGCCTGTGCTCTCGTACTGTCAGTGTCGAGTATTATCAGTGATATGACACAGTTCACGGCACGAGGACGTGTTTTGTTTATCACAAAAGATGAAACAAAAGAATAAAGTGATTAATACAGAGATGAAACAGCACTGATTAGACACACTTATGTGCATGGTGCCGTGGTGTGTTTGTTGGAAATACCCAGGATGCCCTTGTGCCCTGAGGCATGATGGGTGCCCATGTCCATGTCCTAAGGCGGAGTAAGTTGTTATGCACTTTCTTGAAGCACTCGTCTTTTTAGCGCACTCGATCTTTAGCGGTGTAGCTTGTTTCTTTAAGTCCATCCTGGAGAAGATGAAAGGAGATGTTGTTAATGACAGCAATCTGGCCATCGTCCTGCTTCCTCCTTCACCGACTCCACGCTGTCTCAGCCCTTCCTAATGACAGAGCACCATTTCCTGTTGAGCCTCATCACCTATATTAACACCCGACACACACACACACACACTTTGAGTGAAATGGAGAGAGAGAGAGAGAGAGAGAGCATCTGCATCTATGTTACAGTAATACATGCTATCACAAACCGCACACGTGAAGTGTCTTCAAATTGTTTTTTTTTCTCTTCAGAGAGGGAAATTTGGTCAGGAATGATGCGTGAAGTCTCTTGGAATGCAGTTGGCAGTAAATTAAGCCCAAACAGAGCCCTGCGTCACCATGGCAACGGCACAATTAAATTACTTTCCTGTCAGTTGTAATATAATGTTCAGTGCAGAGACTCCTGGGACCGCAGCTCCCCACCCGCAGGCGAAGCTACATCAGCGCTCCTCGCCGGAGAGATGCAGTGTATTGATTTTTTTTGCATGAATGATTCCAGTGTTTGCGTTTGGCGCTGCGGTCTCGCCGTAATGAAGCTAAATAAAGTTTGTTTTTGCTCTTTAAATTGCCGATGCTCGTAAGAGCATCTGGGAAAAAAAACAAAAAAACATTCGAGATTGTCAGCTTGGTTTCGGGTTAGGAGAGCGGGCGAGCGAGTGTGTGAGCTCATTTTCATGTCAATAGAGAATCGATGTTTAGAAAGGCGTCCTTTATGAAGTGAATTCGAGGACTAATAGGGGCTTCGGTGTGTCAGTGTTTCCGGCAGACGCTTTATCGCAGAGTGTAAACCTGCACATTAATGAATTAACGTTTAAAAGAGAGAATAGGAGAGACGTGTGTGTGTGTGTGTGTGTGTGTAAGCTAGCTGGACGTGATCCCTGTCACACTGCCACACAGAGCTTCCCTGACTCTCCCTGCTGTCGTATTCTTATCACGTTGTTCCGGATTCGATTGAATTCCCGTCCCACTGCCGCAGGCCCTCAGGACTCAGCCGCATCACACAGAAATGGATCTCAGTGATAACGCTGATAAAACAGGCCCGTGGGGTTCGGCGTGGCCTTACACACATCACTGAGCGCTGGAGTCAGTCCCGCTGACGAGCTAGCTAACAATTAGCATGATCTCAAAAATATGACCAAGTCATGTGTGTTAAAGTTATTAAAAATCTTTCAGAAACTGCACGTGCAACTCATGATCTTTCAGAGGATGCTGATTAAAAATATATTCATTTATAATGTTTTTTTCAGTAAAACTCGCCATGTAAATACTTTTAATAAACATGTGGAGTCATTCATATGGTGAGGTTTTTCTTTCTTTTTATTATTTTGGAAGATGTTTGTTCTTATCTGAGCTTACACTTTGTGACAGTTTCTTGGTAACGTGATATGCTGTTTTATTTTTGTCTTATTAACTTTAATACTGGTGAAGGAAAGACTGTTTATAGCTGCTATAACATGAGCTGTTCCACAGTTATTGTTGTTGTCGGTCTTTCGGCTGCTCCCGTCGAGGGGTCACCATCCGATCCGTACACAACTTGGCACAGGTTTTAAGCCGGATGCCCTTCCTGACATAACCATCCTATTTTACCCGGGCTTGGGACTGGCACTGCATCCAGTGGCTGGGGTTCGGGCATTGGGTGGGAATTTAATCAAGGCCTTCTGCATGGCCACCAATGCCCTGTTCCACGGCTATTACCGCAGCAATAAACAGATAAATATCGATATGATGTTTTGCAATAAATAAATCAGGAATGGTGGGAAAGGTGCGTGTAAGATGACCAAAACACTTCAGGATGTGGGATGTGTTATGCTTCTAAACAGTAACTTTGAGTTGGTAAAAAAAATAATGAACAAAATTAAAAAAAAATGTAATTTAGGAATCTTTTATTTCTTTCCTAGCAGTGTATTCAGGAAGAGAAGTGAAAATAAGAAGAGCGGTGCGGAGGTGTTCGAGGAAGGAAGGCGCGCCCTGACTCGCTGTCAGAAGTTTAATACAAAAACTCTATTGCACTAAAATGTCTTGTTCAACTTTAAACAGAAGTTTCTGCGGAGAATATTGGTGTGTGTGTGTGTCCAAGACGCTCTGTGACGGAAAGATGGTGTCTCGTCTGAGTGTCACACCCGATATTCCAGGCATAGAATCCAGATCGAGGATAAAACTTTCTGAAGATCAATCAGTTAATGAAGAATTGTCTTTACAAAGTGTGTTTAACTTAGTGGCATAGCAGAAGGGTTTACTGTGTGTGTGGTGTGTGTGTGTTTAGGCCATGTTGTTTAGTTCTTCAGACAGGAAGTCAGCTCATGTTCACGCCACCCCCTCGTAACGCGAGCACACAGGAATCTCAGTCATGCGCAATGGCTCCATTATCAATCCATAAATCTCCTCAGAAGTGTGTGTGTGTGTGTGTGTGTGTGTGTGTGTGTATGAGATCACTCTGCCAGCTCTTCTCATTAAGTCCTGCCTTCAGAAGGAAACCTTCTTTGAAATGATGTAAAGCTTTGTGTGTTTTTTTTTTGTGTTTAAAAATGGTCGCTGGATCGCTAACAAGCAAAGATGCTGAAAAACGTTCCTAATTTGCACAAGGTACAAAAAAAAAAAGTTTTTCATTTGCTTCATTTTTTTTGTTTGTTTTTAATATGGACACGGGTTAGAGCAGACGTTTGGTGCTGCATGTTTTTTTTGTTAGTTTTGTTAAGTAGATGTTACACAAATGATATATACTACTGTATAACTGACATCTACAGCGACTGACCAGCCAGTTAAGTAGATCCGTTTAGTGCCGAACACACAGGTGACTCAGGCGGGTGATGTAATTGTAAATAAGTACACAGTGGGGTGGGGTGAGGTCTTTTCACCCCTGAACATCACACCATACTGTAAGTCCTGTAAGTACTGTAGGGTACAGGACGTCGAAGAGAACTAAACAACCCCAAACCCTTATCCAGCATGATGGTGCTCCTGTGCGAGCCACAAAGCCAGCTACGTAAACACATGGTGTGTTAAGGTTGGAGTGGAAGATCTCAAGTGTCCTAAACAGAGCCCTGACTGAACGACATCCAAGCAACAGCGCCTGAGCTCACTAATGCTCTTGTAGCTGAATGAACACAAATCCTCAAAGTCACACACCAACACAGAGTGGAAAGCCTTCACAGAAGAGTGGAGACCATCACGTGGAATAGGATGTCCAAAAGAACATGTAGTCATGGGTGCACATACATTTGAACACATACTGTAGTGTATATGCAATGTATTTTTAAAAAAAAATTTCTGGTGCAAAGTTAAGCATTGTGATGTAATATATGATTCATGTATTTTGTTCTACCATATAAAATAGAAGTTAAATAGAAAAGTTTATTATATATAATTAATACTTCTTAACATGGTCAAATAATAACCTTTCCCCTAGCTTTAGAAAAACGATGCTGATCTTGAAGCAGGTGAAGACTCTGGGCTGAAATAAATATATATATTCTGTTACACAAAGTTTTTAGGCCTTAATTAAAAATGGGGCAGTTTGAGTTTTTTCTTTTTCTGATCCTGTTTATGAAAACTGGTGTGGTTTTAGAGTGACTGATTGTTGAGAAAACACTGAGCTAAAAATATCCCTGATGAAAATGAAAATGTTATTAAAACAAATGTTATTGAAGTGCGACATCAATAATTCAGTTATTTCTTTATACTCTGCAGCCTGTGAAATTCCCTTACAGACAGTGTTAATTACAGCTTTGTGACATTTCCTCATAATTAACACCTGGAGGGTGTGGAAGGTGATTTTGAGTGAAATGCAGTGATGTAAAAGAAAGATTTTACCTCAACCAGATGCTGAATGTGTTTTTTATTTTTCTCACACAGGAGCCGTGGTCTAAATGGGTCCGGTCATGCCTCCCAGCAAGAAGCCGGAAGCTTCCGGGGTGAGCGTGGCGAGTGGCTTGAGCCAGCTCTACCAGGTGGGCTCCATCACTCGGGCGCTGTGTGAAGACGACGAACTGGAGCTGGCGTTGCCCGTTCCCACCATCAAGTTGGAGAAATCAGGTGCTGAGGATGAGGAGCTGACCAACCTCAACTGGCTGCATGAGAGCAAGAACCTGCTGACGAGCTTCGGCGACCCGGTGCTGAGGAGCGTGAGCCCCGTGCAGGAGCCCGACGACGACCCGCCTCCATCTCCGGCCACCTCCGACCTCGCCTACGACGCCAAGCACAACCCCAACTGCAAGCCGCCATACTCCTTCAGCTGCCTCATCTTCATGGCCATTGAGGACGCGCCCTCCAAGAGACTTCCCGTCAAAGACATTTACAACTGGATCCTTGAGCACTTCCCCTATTTCGCCAACGCCCCGACCGGCTGGAAGAACTCCGTCAGACACAACCTCTCGCTCAATAAGTGTTTTAAGAAAGTGGACAAAGACAGAAGTCAGGTAAGGGCACTCTTACTGCATCGGACATGCCACATCTATCATTCAGTGCGGTGTGGGAGAGAGGGAGAGCCCTGTCTTCCGTGAGGCTCTTTATTTAACCGCCACACTACAGGACTTGTACATGATTACTGCTTGAGCAGAGCACCGTTTTATATCCTCAGAATCCTGAAGAATGCACTGTAAGACATGCACAGATGCAGACAGATGTAATTGTACAAAGTAGGCAGGGTTGGAGTTAATAAATAGCCAATAGGTAGCCAATCAGAGCATAACTTTGTTTCTGTTCATCCATCACGCTGAGTAAAATGGAACAAAGACCTTTCGCTGATTTAGACACCTCTCTTAGTCGTCTTGTTGCTACTGAGAACCTAGTACCTGGTCTCTAATGTTAAGTTTAAGATGTTTGGTGTTTTAATTAGTTTTTGCTAATTATACAATGCCCTTAATGCACTTAATGGAACATGAACGGCACACTCTGGTACTGGACACGCCCCTCTAATCACCAATTTGAACCAAAATGGCTGACTGGTTGCAAGTGCCACACCCACTGTTGTTTAACCATGTCTGCGCAGACGCCTTCATTTCAGAGTGCAAAAATAGCAACGAGGAAAATTTGCCCAACATACACACTGCTGTGAAAATCTAATCAAATCAGCATGGGTACTGTACGTTTGTGTGTGTGAGTGTGTGCCAGTCGGAACAGTAAAGCCGATCTGCATGACTCCTCATACTGCCATCTGGTCTGCGGCTGCAGTGCAAAGAATTTTTTTTTGTGTATGCGTCGCCATAGAAACAGCTTTGCAGTTGACATGGAAAGTAAGCTGTTGCTGTAGCAACAGAGAAACTGCTGCGAGTGTACTCGTGCATGCTTGTGTGTGTGCGTGTGCAAGCATGCTACGTGTGTGTGTGTGTGTGTGTGTGTGTGTGTATGTGGTGCTAATCCAGTGGTAATGGAGCAGTCATGTTAAGGCAGCTGGGTGGGCTGGACTCCCTCTTTCATCACACACACACACACACACACACACCACATCAGCCTCGATCTGTGTCATTCTGTTAACCTTTTCACTGCTACACACACACACACACACACACACACACGCATTGTTGGCTAAAATAGTGTGACATTAAACGCAGGAAATCTGAAGCACCTTCCACTATATAGATCTCTTTTTCCTTCGAAATATTTGTTTGTGTTGATTTAATCATGTTTAGGATTCTTTTGTTAGATTTTTTTTTTATTATAATTTAAATATATAATTAAAAAAAATAATTTATTTGTATTTAACTTTAGAGTTCATTTCTTTTTGTTAAGATCTATGAATCTTTTTTTTTTTTTCTTTTATAATCCATGTTTGTTTATTCATTGTAATTTTTACAATGAATAAACAAACATGGATTATAAATTTTTTTAATTTGTAATTTTTACAAAGGATCACACATGTAAGTTAAGAGAAAAAGAAACACTGTGGAGTCGATGTTAAAGGGTGACTACAGGTTTGGGCAGTGGGTCATCCTCTACACTACTTCTTTAGCGTTTGTTTGTTTGTTTGGTTATGAATCCCTACTCACAGTCTTCATTATTCTTTTTGAATCTGTCGAGGATCAGTGCTATGCTGTGTGTGTGTGTGTCTGAGTTGATGTCAGTACCTGCATTTTGATGGATTAGATATAAACCACTTCAGACACGTCGCTCCCAGTAACACGTGAACGCAGCCGAGTCATTAGCATAGCACCGCCTACCTGTATTTGACTGCACACGCGCTCACACATGCAAACCTCAGTATCTGCAAAAGTGCGTGGATTACTGAGGGCGTTTTCACATTGGCGCTTACGGGATCGTTTCCGGGAACACTTGACCCCAAACTCACTGAGAATGTCCGAGTCCGCTGGAAGAGGAGGTCATAAGAACGATACAGAGATAATTCGGGAACTGGTCAAATCATATAAGGAAGCCAATCGCACCTGAAAACGTAAGTGGACTTGACGTCATCAGTGCAGGATTTCACACGCCAATCTTACACGTCATCCTCGGACCGACACAGCCATAGTCAATTTAGTAGGAAGGCACCTGAGAGAGTTACTCATGACATTTCCCCGAAATATCGATAATATTAGGCATAACACAAAGATTGACGGCTTTGTTCTCTTCTTCTCTTGTGGTTAATGGTGGCTTACAAATCACCAAGGTGCATACTGCCACCTGCTGTATTGGAGGGTGAGAAAAATAATAATGTGAATGCTGGCCAGTTGGGGAGGTGTGGTAAGCAATCGTTCCTGGGCATGGTACAAGTCAATCGTGTCTAATGTGAAAGTTCCCTGAAGTTTTTGTATGCATGCTGGAAAGTAGTTAGGGGCAGTGCTTTCTAGGACTGCTCACTGCTGATTGGTTAAAACGTGTGGGGTTTTCTGGTCCTTTGAAGTAATTTTACTGAGGGGTATTTATTTATTTATTTATTTATTTTTATTCATTCATTAATGTACTGGTCTTAATGAATGTAAACCAGCATTCCTGAGCGCTGTAGTGATGATGCAGCAGCTGCTTTCTATCATTTGCACACTGAAAGTAAATACATATTTCAAGTAAATGCACAATATTTAAAAACATTTAGGAGGTCACGTCCGTGTGCCTATTAATTTCAGTTCTGCCTTTCATTTGCATGGCCTCGTTGACCTACTTAATTAACGCGCCAGACTAAATCGGTTTTAATTCCACTTCCACGGCGGATGTGTTGTGTATTCATGCACCACACTCCATATTGAAGCAGTGAGAGGCAAATTAAAGAAGCAAAATAAAAGAGTAAATAAGTAAACATTCGACGGCGGCGCAGGTCTCCGGGGTTTGCTGAGGAACGGCGCCTAATTAGTTTCCTCCGAGAAGAGACGGGATTGAGAGACACGCCACCTTTTTCATCTTTAACTCTTAAAACTCAAGCAGCACAGCGTTGGTCAGTGACCGATTTAAAAAAGAAAAACAGCTGCTTATACGGACGTCGTGCCGGTGTGTGTCGACACAGAAGGTTTCACACATCAAACTGTGCAGTTGGGTTTTCTGGTTGTCACGTAAAACCGAAGTGATCATTACTTTTGTAAGGTGTAAAATTTTGATCACTCTTAGAGTATGGAAAAGACGTTGCAAAAATGTCGAACTCACCCAATGCTCGTATTATTTTTGGTCACAGAAACACCCCGAAAGCAAACATAAAAACACATGATCATGTGTGTCTGTGCGATCTCTTCTCCTATGTGACCTGTTTTTTTTTTGTTTTTTTTTTGCTCAGTCAGGTTTGTATGGTTGGTTACAATGAATAAAATTCAGTTCATCATATTGCCTAGGCCAGTGGCTCTCAGCCCCGGTCCTGGAGGAACACGAACTGGTCCAGTTTTAACACCCAGCACACCTGGACCTAACTAATCAACTAATTAACAGTCTTTTCTTAAATTAAGAAAGAGTAAATGGCCAGACTAAATCGGTTTTAAGTCCACGGCGGATGTGTTGTGTATTCATGCACCACACTCCATATTGAAGCAGTGAGAGGCAAATTAAAGAAGCAAAATAAAAGAGTAAATTAGTCAACATTAGAGCGGGCAAAACACTAAAACACTCCAGGAAAAAGGTTGAGAACCCCTGGCCTATGCTGAAGAAAAGCACATGTCACTCTACACTGCACAATCCAGACCCCATGCAGTTATTAAAACACAGTAATTCAATAAATGCCTAAAATGCTCTGGGCTTTAAGGGCTATCATTTTTTTAGGTGCTAGTTTTGGCGTTGGGCAGTGCGAGGCAGCTTGTATTTGTGTGTGTGTGTGTAAGAGATCTGTCACACGTTCCAATTTCAGTGTTAAGAGAAAACTTTACTAGCTTTTAACGTCATGTACTCACATGCATGAAACATCCTGAGAAATTAGCATGACACGTCCATACTCGCCCACAGGAAGCCATACACATGTAAACAGTAGGGGCAGTGTAGTCAGGAGACACGGCAAGAATGGAAGAAAGTTTCACAACAAGGTTGTGCAACCAGGCCTACAATTACCCCGAGCTGTATGATGTATCTTTACCACTGCACAGTGACAAATATGCATGTCAAAACAGAGGGTGTGTGTGTGTGTGTGAGAGAGAGAATGTGTGTGTGTGAGAGAGAGAGGTGGAAGTTTTTTTGTGTGTGTGTGAGAGAGAGAATGTGTGTGTGTGTATGAGAGAGAGAGAGTGAGTGTTCAGGTCTTTACTCCTTTATGTTGAACATGCATCTCTTTAAATAATTGAGCGGAGGTGAAGAGGACGCTGTATCAGACGAGCAGAGTTACCAGCCCAGGTGAAGCAGCAAGCTCGCGTTTTTAGCGTCCGCACCACCACCCAGCCTCCACCTGCATACCTGTGTAACCCCGGTTTCCATGGCATCCAGAATAACAGGGGAAACCATACATTAATCAGACTGCTTGTCAGAAGCCATGGCATAAACACATACACTGTATCTTAGTCTTGCTCTGTGTGTATGACATGAGATAACCATCCACTTTTTACGATCTGTGGATCTTTTTTTAAAATTTTTTATATATTTGCATTTGCTCTCTCTTTCTCCCCCCCCCACCCCCTGAAATGGTGGTGATTATTAAGCCCAGCTGCGCACTAGTGTGTTGGTTATCCAGCTGTTGTGTTGTGCATGAACAGATGTTAACAAGGAGGCGGGGCGAAGTGAGTGAACACTGCATCCTATCCCCTTGACTCCCCGCACCACACACATGTAGTCCTGGTCAGAGTGTTTCAGGGGGGTGGTGTGTGTCAGTGAGCCAGAACGTGCTGACGCTGCAGACTGGCCTGATCAATACTGTGCTCTGCCTTCTTCTTCTCCGTCTGTGTGCGTGTGCGCGCATGTGTGTGTCAGCAGAGCCTCACCACTTCCTGTTTCACAACAAGCTCAAACACTACAGCCTCAGTGAGTGTGTGTGTGTTTACATAATGACAGGGAGGACCGCTCTGACTTGGTCAGTGCAGCTCACCCAGAGCCAAGGCTCATAAACCTTGCTTAACATTGGGAGAAAATAAAAAGCTGTCTTTGCTCTTGTGGCACGCGAGCGGGTGAGGGCGAGGGGGAGCATGAGGGCAACCGTGAGGGTGAATCCGTGCACGAGGGTAACAGCTCATTGACATAAAAATAAAGAAAGTTTCCTGTGTTGAAATATGGATGTATCGATTCTGGAAGTCTCCAGTGCTAAAAAACATGTTTTGCAAGTGGCATGGTGACGTAGTGGTTAGAGCTAGTGGCTTGTCTGCATTGTGTGTGTGTGTGTGTGTGTGTGTGTGTGTGTGTGTGTGTGTGTGTGTGTGTGTGTGTGTGTGTGAAGGTTGCACATTCTCCTTGTGCAGAGTGGGTTTCCCTGGGTTCACTGGGTGCCCTTGTCCCCTGTGATGAGTCGATATCATATCCAGGATGTCCCCGGCCTTGTGGCACCTGTGACCTGTTATCATTATAGGCGGATACCTGTTTGCAGATTGTTGTCTGATTTACTTAAAATTAATCTCACATCCATCAATATGGCATGATCTTCATCATCCCATAATCTCTAACAACACCAAACCTCTTTAAAGCCACTTAATCCCTCATTTATTCCAGTACACAGTCCATCATCAAGAGCCAATCAGAAAGCCTTCCTGTTTAATGCCAGAGTGACCAGTGGAGCAGTTACACGGAGGACTCGACTCATCTCAGGGAGAGTGCGTAACCGATACACCGGGCTTTAAGGCAACAAAGTGAAGTGTGTATATTGCTGAGGGGGGGAATCTCAATTTAATGATTAGGAGTTAGATATAGATAATCCAATGTGTTGAGCTTGAAGTAATAATGATTTCTATGCACTTTAAAAACTAGAGCTTTAGAAAGAAACTTTCTCAGTCAGGGTTCAAGTCTCCTTTAAGTGCTGATGAACTCTGACGTGCTCCCGCCGTCTCAGTGATCGCTGCATGGCAGAAGTTACACACCGCTCTGCGTTTTCTTCTAATGATAAATACTGTATGGAGGGCAATGTTAACTATATTAAACTTTTCAAATTAAATTAGTTATTATCGGTTCTTAGTAAATAAACCAGAGACTGGACAGATGAGTCAGTGATGTGCAAGACAGCGATGTCCCTGCCACAGGTGTGGTCTTAAAATAAAATCCTGAGTCCAGACCGAGATGAAACAGACACCTTCAGAAAGTGGTCTGGAGACAACTGTTTGTTTGTTTGTTTGTTTTTGTAACACACTGAGACCTGCACTTCTCTGTGTTTTTATGCAGCTGGTAAAAAAAGCTATGTAGCTAATAAAAATACACACACAACCTAAAGTCACCTACATTTACACAGACATGTGCACTCACAGACATGTTATTTTGTCCTGATGTTTTATTCCTTATATACAACAGCAATTTGGTAATGAATTATATTTAGGGAAAAAAACAACAATAATCTTTTGATAAGCTTAAAGTAAAACATACCCGTGATTTGCAGCTGCAGTCCTGTCAGAGCTGCTGGTTTAGAGAAATAATCAAGCTGACAACCAATCAGAGTCCAGCATCCTGTAGCAATGTAGTACCCACTATATACTGTATACACATCCGGTACGTCTGTGTGTTTCTTTTTGGGGTGGAAGTGACCAGGGCTGGCTGCCACTGCACCTAAAGCACAGCCTCTGTTTTATTTTTATCTTTCGTCATGGGAATTCAGAGCGCACAAGCTCAGCAGAACCAGCGCTGGGGCGTCACTAGGCTGCTCTTTCACAGACCCTGTACTCAGCATTATTAGTGCTGCTCCCACCCACCCACACAAACACACACACACACACACACACACACCAAAATAACCCTGTGTTATGCAATGACGAGGTCATTTGGGTTACCCAACACATACTCTGTGATATTTTTGTCCATCAGTTTAAAACCAAAGTATGGACAAAAACTCTATAAAAAAACCACAAGTCAGGGAAACCTGCGTCTGACAGAGTTGAAACAGGAAGGCGATGGAGGAAGCGGCTGGTCGTGGCTCTGGGCCGTATGCTGAGCTGGTGGGGAGGCCATATTGCTTGGGTATAATCGCAGCATGCGGCGAGTGTGTCAGAACAAACATGGCCCATGCATGCCAAGCGAGACCATGGAGGCTTGTGAGTGTGTGATTTAGAGGGACTGCATCTCAGCAGGACTCGATCTGGCTGCCCTGTGTTTTAGGCATGCACATGCGCACACACACACACTGACTTATTCACACGGTCCTTTCGGCACAGGACTTGTCTCCGTTTATCATGTCATCGCTTGCTTCCGCCCGCACAGAAAGGGAATTCTCTATAATTAGGACTACATTTTGCATTTTGCAGGTAATTCAATATCAACGCTTTCTTTCCTGTATCTTTTCAAGTCCCTACTTTATGGTCTGGTTAAATGAATCCTTGACTCTGAAGGATTGATGGCCTCAGCATAGAGCAGGAATACACTCGAGGTAAAGGTGACCTTGTACACGGATCAGCAAGGTCACATGATCAGACACAGGCCCTGTGCTTAGTTTAGACAAAAAAAACAAATCATCATAAATAAAATAAAAAAACCTCTTCCGACCCACACCTCTTGTCTAACGTTGCGAATTTACAACGAACTCATCCGAATCATGTGCACTTATGACCTCACACCTGCGTGCCACACTGGAATCACATCCTTCTGAGCTCAGAGTTGTATTTTGCTCAGAGCTCCTCATCTCCTTTCAGCGGTTTAACTAAACAGAAGCTTCAGCATTCTGGGCATCATGTTCAGGAACTGCTCATATCATCGTACAGCACAACAGATGGAAACGTAAACACTGCTGATCCTGAAGACCTCGTAAAACTCATCTTGTGGGTCCCTGACTAGCAGGAGATATCATTTATTGAATATTATCACTTTTATTATTCCACACTAAAACAATGTTAAAGATATCCAAAACATGCAATAATCCCATTTGAACAGTTAATTTTTTTTTGGATGAGGTTTTGTTTTTTTGTCTAAACTAAGCACAGGGCCTGTGTCTGATCATGTGACCTTGCTGATCCATGTATAAGGTCACCTTTACCTCGAGTGTATTCCTTCTCTATGCTGAGATTTCAGACATGGAGCATCATGACCGAGATGATGCTGATGAGTTAGCTGGTTAGTCATTAGCTCCTGATGGCCAGAGGGCTTTCGAGCAGCACACAGTGGTGTTGTTATTTCAGACTTCTTGATTTATCCCACCGTGGTCGGGTGACTCTACCGCGCGCTTATAGATTGCTTTTCCAAGGAAGCCGTAACGAACTTAATTTAGGAAATCAACGCTCTGTCCAATTGATCTGATGGATCGCTGACCGTCGAACTTCTGTTGTCAAGCAAAAAGCTGAATACAGCAAAATGAAAGAATAATTTCAGGATAGTGACGTGCTGCAAAATATATTGGGACATTTATTTCAAAGCCAAGTCTGACAGGATTTGCTGTGTCGTTTATGATGAAGTCCGGCATCTGTAGAGCTTTAGAATGAACCATCTTTCTGCCAAGACTATCAAACAGCCTTATACACTCCTCCATTGCCTGTTGCCTGGGAAACCAGTGTAATCCATGTATTTTTCTCTCTCCCAACTCTCTCCCCCTCTCTCTCTCTCTCTCTCTCTCCCTCCCTCTGATTGGAGACTCTATTGACTCGTGCCATTGAGCTGGCCTTCAGACCCACACAGCAGCTGTCAGAATATGAAAATAAATAAGAGGGAAAGTGCTCTAAAACCTATTGATTTTTCCTGATTACTGAACATTTGGAAATTTAGACCAGCGCAGCCTCTTCTCTGGGAGGCAAATCTGAATAATCTGACGCTTCGGATGTCAGTAATATTATACACTCCTGGGACGGCCGCATCCTTGCTTTGGGGTTTTTCTTTTTTCTTTCCTTTTTAAATCTTTTTAAACACACAGCCACACAGCACAAATCTATTCCAGATAAATAATGAACATTTTATCAGCTAAATTCAACTGCAATTAACTGTTAAAGAACTCAAGAATGAAAAAAGAAATATTATCTTCTCCTTGCTTTGCTTGTTTTATTTATTTATTTATTTATTTACTCCTCAGACTTTCGATTTATGATCTTTTGTTAATTAAAATTGATTGTCTTGGTGTAATCCTGACTGTTTTCATGCGATCCCTAGAGATAAAAGATGCATGTGCCAGCTTTCTGGGCTATATCACAGGCTTTGTTTCTCCACCTCAGAAAAATAAATAGCTTTTTTATTTTTTAAACTTCACTAATCACCTCTACTTCCTGTTGTAAAAAATATATTTATGCAATTTAATTTCCTGGCATTTCTATCTATTCGAATGTTTTTACACACCAGTTTATCCCTATACCATGTGTAAAGATGTCATGTGCTCGTGCATTAAGCCCAGATACGGTAAAAACACACTGATGGGAAGTTGACAGCTTAATTATGCAGACAGTGTGAGTTTAACCTAAAAATACATGCCTCCGAAGGAAATTGGACTCTTTTGCTAAACAGACTTTTTCCTCTTATATAGATGTAATATTAAGAGCTGTCTAGACTTATCATGAAGTGTCATTTTTTCCCCCCATAGCCTTAAATCCAGGTATTTATGTTCAACACTTTTATCGTCTGCTTTATATTTTATTAAACACATTTCCCCTGCTAGCACTGATTTAGATCAGGGTGCTTGTATAGCCTGGGGACATTTCTGAAAGCAAATCAAACCTGAATTATTGTAAAGTTTTTACGTGCATTGTTGTAACTTTTAAGTACGTGTGCGTCATAATACTGCGGTGACATTATCCGTATCCAAACGATGGTCACAAGTCAAACCGGTGTTTTTTCCACAATCAGCTTGTCTATAATCAATACAATGTAAAGCATTTCCCAGCCTCGTCTCTACAGGGTCTTCATTAGAGCAGGGCCTTTGATCAAGTGCATCTTCTGCCACTCCTTTTAGAAAGTGCTTAAACAGGTTGCAGACACACACACACACACACACACACACACACACACACACACACACACACACACACTAACAGTTCATCCTGTTTTTCATGTTGTATTTTGAGCTGATATTGATTGCTTTTAGATATTGGCCATTTAATTTTTTTTCCAAGTTTCGAGGCCAAAGTTGTGTCAGTGACGGAGAAATCATTTTTTTTCTTTTCTATCGTTGCTTAGTCAAATCGTTGTGAACTTTCCTCTTGACATAAAAAAAGATAACAAGCTGATGTAATTGAGGATTTCCTCTGTGCCATGTCTGATGGTGTTGCCTTGACCGCTTTTTTACTATGAGCTCTGTCTGTCTGTCTGCCTTCTTGTCTGTCTTTTTTTCTGTCTGTCTGTCTGCCTGCGCGCTTGCATGTCTGCCTGCCTGCCTGCCTGTCTGCCTTCTTGTCTATCTGTTTGTCTACCTGCCTACCTGCCTGTCTTTTTTGTGTTCCCGCCTGCCTGTCTGTCTGTTTGCCTGTCTGAAGGTCTGTCTGCCTGCTTGTCTGCCTGTTTGTCTGCCTGCCTCCTTGTCTGTAAGACACTTTGATGAAGAGACACATGATTATTAAAGCTGCATTCAGCACATTATACATGCATTTTTGCTCATTCTAAATGCATTTTCTTGTCTTTTTATTTGTGTAGAGGGTAAAAATTTCATCTAAGAGCTTATACATGGGTAAAAGATCACGAGAAAAATGACACACTTTCTATCATGTTGTTTAACTAAAGCTGAACATATGTTTAAAATGTTTCTCTGTACACACACACACACACACACAACATTCACAATGGTACTTGGTAAATTATTCATTTATTTAATAATCTATTATTAGAAATATCACTCTAATTATAAAGACAGATTGTGTTGGCTGAGATTAAATTATGAGTCTAAAAGTTATTGTAGTCTTCACAACCTTGTAACTGTATACAGCAATACTGCCCTATTTATTTATTACCACTAATCAAACTAGCATTGTGTCTCAAATTAGCAGTGCTTCCCTGGCGCTTGACATTTGAGTGAATAAAGGTTTAAAAACCTTGCATGGAGCCATTGGACCTTCTAAAAGTCTGTTCTGGGATCAGGTCTTTTGGTTTTCTTCACTAGTAATTTGAGATAAAGCCCGTAACAGTGAGATTTAACAGAGCTTCTTGTGGCTGTAGGGTGGTTTGTGAAGGCCCTGCTTTACCCACCTCTAGAAAGACGTGGCTTAAGAGTCTGAAATTCTACACCATGCTACTGTTACTCTTCTCAGCCTCACTTATTTAAAATGGATCCATATTTTTCAATTCCATCTTTATTTTGTCCACTGAATTAGCCACCCAGTGAGGTTAGGAAGGCCTGTGAATGTATTTAGGCCTGGAAGATGAATACCTAAAGAAAACTGAACGCTACAGATCTGATTGGGAAAGTGCTTCAGACATTATTGAGGATATGGAGAGATTGAAAAAAATAGAAAGCTTGAGCAGATATTCCTCTCCTGACGAGTCTTTAGTCTCTTTACAAGACAAGTCTGTAGAGGTAAGTTCGTACTGATGGATAGCGTTTGAACTGTTCTGTCTTCCTCTGTGCAGAGTATCGGGAAGGGTTCCCTGTGGTGCATAGACCCAGAATACAGACACAATCTCATCCAGGCGCTGAAGAAGACGCCTTATCATCCCTACTCCCAAGTGTTCACCACACCTCCCACCTCTCCTCAGGCATATCAAAGGTAAGCAAGTGCCTTGCCAGAGATATCGATCCTCTCTCTCTTGCTCTCTCTCTCTCTCTCTCTCTCTCTCTCTCTCAGGTGTGCTAACAGGTTCAGTTAACGCCGGCATGTGCAGGCGTAAAAAGGCCGAGAGGATCTCAGAGAGACGCGTCTGGCGCCAGGTTTCTGAGCTTCTTCAATTCATTTAAATTGAGCAAACACGTCCTCACATGGAATGCTTGCTTTACTATAAATCCTGCAGTGTGTAGATTTCAGTTCATTTTATTTAATAAATCTGCACACATGAAAACAATTTAAGAATGCCCACATGAGCATGTCATAAACCTCATGGAGTAACATTGAAGCCTGCGTTACACAAGATGCAGAAAATGCAGAAAATCTCTAACTAACAAAAATTCTAAATGAACCTTAGTAGGCGTATATAGCATGGAAGTAATAAACTCTACACAACCTTAAAAAGGGTGTGTCTGAGGAGCAATACTTTCTAAGGATTTTAGGAAGGTCATCAAGTTCCTAGCACAGGTACACATACTATACCTCTTCATATACTGTATGTTGGGGTAATGTGACTTACTAATACTCAAATGCAATATACATGGACATGCCTCACCAGGCTATTATTCATTTAACAAGAATGAAGGCAAAAAGTAAAAACATGTGGGGAATACTAAGTACCCGCCATGATTCAATAGCTTTTCAATCCACTTTTCGCAGCTTAACTTGAAGTGGTTGTTTCCTGTATGACTTTATCAGCCTCCCACATAAATTTTGGTCCATTCTTCTTTACAAGATTGCTTCAGTTCATTGAGGTTTTTGGGCATTCTCTTATGCAAAGCTCTCCTAAGGTCCTGCCACAGTATTTCAATTGGGTTGTGGTCTGGACTTTGATTAGGCCGTTCTAAAACATTGATTACTTTATTTTTTCTGATTAATGGTGTGCTTGAGGTCATTGTCCTGGTGCCTCACCCAATTACGACCAAGCTTAAGCTGTCAGACAGATGGCCTCACATTTGCCACAAGAATACTCTGGTATACAGGGTTCAGAATTAACTTAATGACTGCAAGGTGCCCAGCTCCTCTGGCTGCAAAATAAGCCCAAAAACTCACCCCTCCCTAATGCCAATTTGGTCTCATTTGTCCATTGGGACAGAAGTGCTGTGGTTTGTTCAGATGCAGTTTTGTGAACCTCAGTCGTACTTCCTCAGTCGTTCTTTCTAGACAGAAGAGGCCTCCCTTGCCACCCTTCAAAACAAACCCTCCTTGATCCATCTCCTTCTAATTCTACTGCCACACAGTAAGAGAAAAAAAGGGTTCCTCAACATAAAGTTTAGTAACAAGTTGCACAGCGTTTTTAAGTTTTCTCAAGTTTTAGAGAAATTTGCTGACCAAAAAAATTTTTTACATTGCTGTTTAGTTGACACAGCGTGTACCTAGTTCAAAATCGTGAGTTGACTCAACTTGTCTCTATTTCAAATATTTAAGTCGGTTCATGTAGTATTGTTTGTGGCCTAAAATAATTATATTTCTCTACGGTTGACTTTCCCCAACGTCTTTTTAAAAAAAGTAATTTGTCTCCCATTGTAGCACATTGATGTTGATTCAAGTGATTTTTCTATAAAAATAAGTTCAACACTACCCCAACAATTACAACACACAATCATTACTTTAAAAACTTTATTCTTCCAAATCTAGCCAAAGTTAAAACAGTGATTTGCATGAAACAGAAGAATACATATTCTGTTTTGTGAACCGGAGGGGAGCATGTCTCTCCAAGTCCAATCATTGGGATGGCTTCAAAGTTGTACATCCAGTCCTTTTGGAATTCTATGTAGAGAGCAGAGTCCAGACCAACCATCACACCTAAAACTGCTGCATAGTCACCCAGGCCCTCAAGGACTACAGTCCCCTCCAACACCACGGCAAACAGCTTTGTCATTCTGCTCCAGTAGCTCCAAAAGGCCAACCGTCACCTCTTTGACCCAGTCCTCCACAGCAGAGCTCTGGTTAAAGAAACAAGAGAAGTCTTGTGAAGACAAAGATGAATATATAGTTATGATAAAAAATAAAAGATATTAAAAAGGCTATATATCACCAGAGTGACTGTTTCTGGAATTGTAATGATGTGTTAAAGTTACATATTTATAAAATCTCCTGATTGCATCTAGTGAAGGTAAATAGCTGCTCAACTTGAATCTATTAGTTTATTCAGTCTGTGTCTTAAAGGTTTTCAAGTACACAATGCTACCTGTTGTCTCAACAAATACCAATGTAAGAAGTTGGACCAAAAATACAATATTAATTCATTCAACATTTAGTTCAACACTTATCTAGTTGGAGTTTTTACAATGCATGGACTTTAATATTTAACATACACAATAATTTCTGTAGATTTTGAGATGTAGCTTTTGGGTAAAACCCTTTCCAGATTGATATGCAGCAACAATTTCTATTGCTTATGTCGTCATCGTCTTAACACACATCTGCTCCAGACCAGCAAACTGCCAAAACTTTTATAGAGGTCTGCACACCTGCTAATAATCAATTAATCAAGAGCTGATGATTAGCAGCACCTGGCTGCAACTTACCTGAGGATGCAGTAAAGGGGTACTTAGCCTGCATGTTTTTGTTGTTGTTGTTTTTGGTTTGTTTTTATATTTAATAAAGAATGGCACAGTGAGAAAAGTTATATGTTGTCCTTTAGAGGTTGTATTTGCCTGAGACTGAGAGGGTACTAACTTTTGAACATAACTGTACATAATATGTGTCAGAAATATTATCTGCGGAAATGTGAAAAAAAAAACATCTGAGCAATTAATTTCTTTAATATTTCACCACTGCCTGGTATGTTTTTTTAATACCATGATTTTCTTAAGCTAGGTTATGAAACTATGGAAAAAATAATGAGACGTTCTAATCAAGACCAGTGAACAGCTGGAGAGAAACACAAGACTAGGTGTTTGTAAAGAATGTGAAACAGCTGGACAGGATGGAGAGACGGAGGTAGGATAAGAGAGCAAGGCTTTCCCCAAGTACAGAGACAGGCATTATTTCAGAGTGAAAGAAGAGTTTTGTGGATGCTTCATTTCACCTCAGCTGCTTTTACTCCACTCAACTTTTTTAATATTTAGTGTTATGAAAAAGAAAGCTTCGTACGATCCGACATAACCGTACTGAATGAGGTCATCTGCTAAAAAGCCAGTACCTAGGCAGGCGTGTGCAGGTTTTATAAAGAACGCCACCTGATTTTGCACCACAGATCGCTGCGTCGTACAAATTATTTTCACATCAGGTAGATTCCTGAAGATAATATGACGCTGACACGACCTTCACGTCTTATCTCATAAATGTTCATTATAGATTTTCATGATGATAAGTGTAAGTGTGTGTGTGTGTATGTGTGTGCAGTGTGTGTGCGTGCAGTGTGCAGTGTGTGTGCAGTGTGTGCAGTGTGTGCAGTGTGTGCAGTGTGTGCAGTGTGTGCGTGTGTGCAGTGTGTGCGTGTGTGCAGTGTGTGCATGTGTGCAGGGAGTGTGTGTGCAGGGAGTGTGTGTGCAGGGAGTGTGTGTGCAGGGAGTGTGTGTGCAGGGAGTGTG
>JAOVVA010000002.1:3068663-3079680 GCA_028565275.1 Leiocassis micropogon | reverse complement strand
CAAAGTTTGCAATTGCATTTGAATTATGGCACACTTTGTGCGTCCACATATGGGAAACGCAATTGCAAATGTAATTTCTGCAATTTCTTTTGAATATTGTCCGGGATATCGCTCCATAGGCGTGGCTCAGCAGTAGCCCTTTTTCATAGACACTGAAACAGTTCATTTGGAGGAGGAGTGAAACAGAGGAAGTTTGAGTTACACTCTCTGACGGGTCTTTCAGCTGGAGCATTAACACGCACGCACACACACACACACACACACTGGGGAAGCTGTGAGACATGTGATAACTTGTTAAAGAAATAGTCAAATGCAGGACCTTGTCAGGAGCTCAGCGTTCGACTTTTGTTTACTCTCAAACACCCACATTTTCACCCAGAATGTCTGTTGTAGGAAAAGCTGCTAGCTACATTTTACATTCTGCGTAATACTGTTTACCACACTATTTATCACACTAAAATATTTTTATATTTCTTTAACCCAATTTCCCTACAGTCCACTCTGCAGCCGGTCGTTCATCAGGGGAAAGAATTAAACTAAATGCACAGGCTTTATTTGCGCTACAGCAGGTGCCAAATTTATAGAGTGCCGCATATTTGTCAGACACATCTCGTCATTCTCTCTCTCTCTCTCTCTCTGTCTCTCTCTCTCTGAGAGACTCTACTGCAGAGGACACAGTAGAGGAGAAATGAAGTGACGTGACGAGGTGTATAAATGCAGAATGCCTTGTGTTTTTCTGCTTTCTTCTCCTGTCACACTGTCACGGCTGCGTATCACCATTAAGTGGAACAGCGGTTAATCTGAACTCCGTGCCCCATCAGATATTCATGGCCCAGCAGGATGCATAGTCCCTCCTGGATCTGATCTCAGGTCAGGCAGAGCAACTCACTTCTCCAGCTGTGGGGAAAAGATGGGAGCAGCTGGGAGCAGTGTGCGACCCCACTGCCAAAACTCGAATGCAGGAAGACAGAAGCTGAGAAAGTTGTGCCTAAGTGCATTTCTGTCATTTCTTTCGCCACTGATTTGCTGTTTGTTTGATTGTGTTTCTGATATTGCTGCAATGTTAAAATGTGTTGTTCAAATTTTCATTTTGATTATCCTAGTGGGTGTGGCTTAATATTGTAATGAGAGTGCTGTAAAAGGTTTTTGGGAATGTTTAAGCAATGATTGACAAGCAGCAGAGTAAACTTTACTTGCTAGTTAGCTTTTGCTAAGCACTCGCACTGCTTCTTTAGCACTTTATCACTGTTTTCTTTTCTCTTACAACATTTGGAAAATGTTACAGTTATAGGAAACTAATCATCGACAGGAAGCGAAAGTGTAAAAGCTGATCCATCTTAAAGTCTTTTCCAATTGTTCCAAAGAGCTGAGGCTAAAGACTTTCACCAAGTAAGGTATAGAATTAATGAGAGCTGCATGAGCAGGACCAGCAATAATTATCCATGTGATTGGTAAAAATCAAGCTTATGCTAGCAATAGCTCTTGGAGTGCATGAAGGCATTAGAATTTCACCAACTACAGTATTTAGACTTGTTCTTGTAGACTGCATTCATAAAAGCCCAAATTAACCTCATTAGCTGGAACACGCAGAGTTTACCTTTCCTTTCCTTACATTTCCTTTAAAGAAATTTTGGTCAGCTTTTTTTCCAGTTACAACACAATAGTTTTTTCCCCTTTTCTTACTTTCTGTGTCAGAGACTATGTTTGTGTGTGTGTGTGTGTGTGTGTGTGCGCGCGTGTGTGCACGCTATATCGAAATGTGCTTAAATCCATACGCCTCTTATCTCAGAATTATCAGCATAATTGCTTAAGCTGCACATCTGTGATCTGTACATCTCAGTGTGGTGTCTAGCCAGATTCCAGCACACAAGCCATGTTGATTTTTCTTTCCACCCGAAGAGGTGAAAGAGCTCTGTGTCCCCGAGGCAAACTCTCATCTCTACACAGAAGCCATAAACAAACAGGGCCCTCTCTCAGTCCCTCACACAGCTCTGCCCGTGCCCTTTGACCGGCGCTTATAGAGAGAGAGGAGCATGTCAGCTCACAAACGCAGTGAGGAGGCCCGAGGCTCAGACGGCCCACTCCTGAACCGGGAACCCCGCCGCTCGCCTTTATGTAGTCAGAAGCTCACACTGTGGAACCAGCCGTGCATGTCATGGGCCGAGATGTAGAAGCCACACCGCCGTCAGACTCATGCTTTATTGTGTGAGCTGAGAGCACTCCAAACGTCTTATGTTAAAGACGCATCGTTTTCAAGAGACTTTCCATCAAAGAGCCTTGTTTGCTCAAGGACGGTAGAGCCAAACCTCATTCAAAAACACCAAGATGGACCATTATGGAGAGCTCTGAGCAGTTGTATCTCATACAGCACTGATTCTAAACTCAAGACGTGTAAAGACAGTTTCAAAGCAGTTTCTAAATTCACTGCTCCCAAGAACGAGAGCGAAGCACTCTGAAAAAAGCAATCTTTATAGATCCATTGGATAATTAGGTGTTCTTCTGCTAGAGAAGCAACAGAAATCACACACAAACACACACACACACGCACACAGATTTAAAAAATTTAAGATTTCAATCAGTTCCTACTTCGAGAAATTGTTTGCGTACTAAGTCAGTGCAGGTCATCTTCATGGCACTTTGATTTTTTTTTTTTCTGAAACAAATGTGCAGTTCTACACCATCCACCTGCTGGCCAAGCCATGGTATTGCAGCACTAGGAGTCAGACTTGGGATGTACTAATTAGTATGTTTAAGAAAAGTTTAAAACAACTGGATGATGATGGAAAATTAATTAAATCACAGTTTTAACACCCAAGACAGAGAGAGAGAGAAGATTGATCTCACAGAGGCTCTTTTTTCAAGGCCATAAGCCCAGCACATTAATACACTTCAGTGGAATAGGATGTAGAGAAAAAACATAGGCGTATGGATGGCATCATTTTCCTCCTTGCACTCGGCGTGGCTTTAGTGAGAGGATCAGGGCATCTACCCACAAGCTCTGAGATCCACCGAGATACGAGATTGGCTCTTTTGTCGCTTGTGGAGCAGCAGAAGCACTCCGTTTCTCAGCGTGAGTGTTTGTACTGAAGCCAGAGCCTTACAGGAGTCACTCTGGCTCATGCGTTTCTGGGTTATTTTATTGTAATTTTTTATTTTTTATTTTTTTATTTAAGTTTCCTCGTTTCCTGGTCAGCCTCCCTTATTTCTGTGTTTTATTTTATTACATTTTTAATTCATAGTGCTAATATGAGAAAGTAGAAGGTTACAGCTTGACCCCTGACTGCCTTCCATAAGCCTGGATACTCCTTCCATAAACATCCTCTTCACTTTGATGCTTCTCTTTGATCTATGGAAAATTCAATTCAATTTTATTTGTATAGTGCTTTTAACAATTGGCATTGTCCCAAAGCAGCTTTACATAATCAAAAGAATTATTTAAGTTTATATGGAATTTGAATGTGTATGAATCAAAATGGTCAGATAGTCCCTGATGAGCAAGCCGAGGGCGACAGTGGGAAGGAAAAACTCCCTGAGATGGAATGAGAAAACATGTCGTATTTAAACTAGCATATTAATATAAACTGTGATTTTCAGCCACGTTACTGTCAGAGCTGCTGTTCTAGAAAATTAATCAACCTCCAATGACAAACAGAACTTGGTTATAAAACTAATAAAATGCCAGCTGGTATACTGTTCATATACATATGCAAAAAGCAGAAAGCTTACTGGTAGAATCAAAGTTATTGCTTTTAAATTATTAAAATGCTTGTTTGTTCATTTTCTGATCGCTTTTAACATACAACGCAAATTCTTCCTTGCTCACATACAGTATTGTACACACACATACACACACACATGATTGCCTGAAGAGGCCCTGGTTGTCCTTTGTGTCTTGCTATTGTTGCTGATGGCTTCATTTGAAGTAAGCTTATTAAGCATTCAGTTTGGTCGGCCATCCTTGCTAATCAGGACCAGGGCTGCGTCCTTCTGTCACATCACATCATGCGCTCGCATAGTCGTGCTGTCTCTTCACCTTTGTGAGGGGCAGAGAGGGCCGATCCCAGCGCAGCTGTTCTCTTCCACGCTGCACCTCACACTTCTGAAAGTATGGCATATACAGAGGGAGGGAGGGAGAGAGGAGTTGCCAAGGCAACTGTGCTTCTTCCTAATGGGAAGAGGGGTGTGCTGGAATTTGTGCGGATAGTTGTTTTCCTCCTTTTTTTCCCTACGTCTGCCATCTGCTTTTGATCAGAGGCCATTTCCTGGACGGAGTGAAATTACGCCTCGTCCCAGAATCAGCCAATGAGCTGTTCAGGTCTGCTCTTATGGGCTTCATGCACTCTCCATTCAGTCTCCTCCTTTTCTTTTCTTTTCAGAACAGAGAGTTCTGACTTTTGGGTGGGAAATATGGTGCATGTAGTTCCATTAACAGTTTGCATATTTTCTTTATTAGATGTGGGCCATTTGGTTACCGTCACTTTTTTTTTTTTGGAAGTTAATGTGGTCCATGTGGATTTTCTTGCATTTTTGGGGGAAGATGTCACTTAGTCACTTAGTTACACTTTCTGTATGGTTCAGGCAGGAAATGTGCTCTCTTTGGTCCCAGTTGTGTTTGTAAGCAGGAAACATGCTAAGTTCAGTTGTTATATTTTTGCAGGCGATTTTACTTACATTTTATATACATCGGATAATCTTACACTTCAGTATACTTAAATAGTGAAACACAGATGAAGTAAGTGGAGTCAAGCTGTTTCTTGAGTTGTATAGACGCTGCTGTCTTGATCATGTCTTTAAATCGTCCTGAGATGCCCAAGTTCTGTGAGTAGAGGCTGAAAAGATCCGTTCTGTGAGACACACACTGATCAAATACAAACTCCTCACATTAACTGTTACTTTCACTTCTCTTACACTCTGCTGTTCTTTACTGTAATCATTTCTTTTATGGTCCATTTTCCAAACCTAACAATTTCTTTGAGAGGAATTTCTCCCTTGCCGCCTTTATGAAGTTATAATTCAGCTATTTTTAGAATGAGGGGCAAAATTAAAAATCGTCCTTTCTCTGCCTGGCTGTTGGAAAAGCGTGCTGGTGATGTGCAAAACAGACAGTGGAAGCCATTTAATAGCGCATGCTAATGGTGTTTGGGTCACAGTGATCAAATACGGTGGTGTAGCTTTGCAATGAATCAATATTTCCCTCTCCCGCTGATTTTTCTCTTATGTCTGTTTATGACTCGCATTCATCTTTGTGCCATCTGTGATTATGGCTGAATCGCATGTACTCACATGCCGTAGTGTTTGTGTGGGGTGATGCTCATTGAGGGCTGTGCATATGTGTGTGTCTGAGTGTGTGTGTCTGAGTGTGTGTGTCTGAGTGTGTGTGTGTGTGTGTGTGTGTGTGTGTGTGTGTGTGTGTGTATATGTGTGTGTGTGCATGCTGTATGTTTGTTGGTGATGTAGATACTCACATGGCTTCATATTAATGCTGGTTTTCTCCATTTCTCCTCCCCAGTCCCTCAGGGAGTGATCCGGAACGGAGCTTGTATGATGAGCCCGGGCCTCTTCCCAGGAATTCGACCTCTTCCCATCAATCCCATTGGCAGCAGAGCGGCCGCCGTCAGGTCAGTCCCACCTCTTTTCACTAATCCACCACTCCACATTTGGGCTTGTTCTTCCTCTGTTACTTGGATTGTCTACTGGGACAGTTAAAGGGAGTCTATCGTTAGTTAAAGAGTCTATCGTGCAACATTCACATTATAGTCATGTTTAGACATTCAAACATGTGCGTGTACAAACAAAACACTAAACCCTGTCCTTCTTCCGTGTGTGTATTGATCAAACGGACCAATTAGATTCTCCCCATAATGTGACCTCATATAAAAAGAGTCCCTCCCCCGGCTCACCTCTGAAAGCGGTGTGGCTCAGCAGTATCTCATCTGCATAGACACTTGTTAAAGAAATAGTCAAATATAGGACCTTTAAGTTGGGAACTGTGGCCAGTGGTTAGATTAAAAAAGTTGTGTGAAAGCACTGATAAAACTCTACCAGCAGTAGATGTCTTCAGCCCACTTTAAAACACCACACTGTAAGGTGGGGTAAAATAACTCTGTTATGGCCAAACCCGCCTGGCCTGGGCACTCTGTAGAAATGAGCGAAATACACAATGATGAATAATGAATCAGATACAGGAAGTAGTTCCTGAGTGGAGTGACTGGATGGTCTTTCATCAGGTAAAACATTCATAAGCCCTAGACTCCTGAGTGCGACCTTCCTCACTCACGCACGCACAATAGGATGTCCTTTCCTCATCTTTCCTCAGATGTGTTAATGGTTTTGTCCATTCATTTGATCAGATCATCAGGTTCCTTATAAAGGAATGGTAGGATTTTAGAACAGTGACAGAGAAACCATCGGAGCTGCCAGCCTGAACAGGTTCCTGGAGAGACAGGTGTGGACGTGTTTGTTTATGCGTGTGTGTGTGTGAACAGTCATGCCCCAGGGCCTCCAGGTATGCTCACAGGACCCCATTTCCTGAGAAACCCCACCGTTTTTTCTACTCTCCACTGTAACACATTGCTGTAAAGAACATCACTCGCTTTAATAGAATGTGTGACCTTCATGCATATGTGCTCACGCATACACACACACTCACGCATCACTCAAATATGCATATACAACCACACGTTTCCAATGTGCTGTGTCTGAGATGTTAGCATGCCAACTAACAGATTGTGTTACGCGCCTCAGAAATGAGTGACAATGCATTTCGGCCTAAATGATGGCATGTGTGTTGTGTCCCTTCGCACCACGGCTATAATTCATCAGCCAGAAACCCAGAAATGAGACAGGATGTGGAAAAGCTCTCTACTTTAGTTTCCCTGATGTTAATGTTTATGAGGAAGTGGGACAGAAGGCGAAGCCTACAGTCTTCACTAGACCCTGACCAGCAGCACTGAGCTGCTTGAAAAGGCATTTCGTTAGAGTAATTCTGCGCTTTGTTGATGAGGGACATAAATGGAAATAAATGTGCTCCTGTGCCATTTCTCTGCATTACTTCTCCACTAAAATCAGGCCGTTTTGTAATCCAGCTCCATTAATTAGGTTTGTAATAGCGCTGTCGGTCAGCTGGAGAGGTGCTTCAAAGCTGAAGTACATTTCAAGGCTGTGAGACGTGTTTAATTTCATTAGCTCATGACTCACAGTGGACTGGTCTGCTAAAAAACCCTACAGCTCAGACCAGAGAAGCACAGCAGCAATATGGCCAGGATAATGCTTACTGGATGCAAATAAAACCAGCTTTAACAGCACATCTCACACACATCAGCACCAGACCAGTTTCTTATCTCAGGTTCACAAAAACACATGCTGAAGTGACAGTCGTAAAAAGTCACAGATTCAGTCCCAGCAGTAAACATCGGAGCTCCAGGAGGTAAAACTTCTTCAGTCAAGTGACCAATCCAATCCTATAGCTTGTGTGGTCCGACATTTCCCCAGTCCCCATCTACAGTTCCTGCCTGCAATTATCATCCAGTTTTACAAAAATGGACAGTAAACATATAAGACCTCGAAGCAACAAAAAAAATCAAGCTTGTAGCGCAGAGGGTAAGATTTAGCCATTTTAGAGGATTTGTTCTGCCCACTCTATGAGAGGTATAAAAGCACTTGACATCAACACTAAACAAGGAATTCAGCATAGGTTTGGACTCTATAATCATTTATGAAAAGGTACAGTATGAACCACTTGCACACCTCTACAATCAACTACGAATAATTTCCGCACTGCAATGATGTTCTTATAGTTTATTATTCTGAGTAATGCAGATAAATAAAAACGCTGGTGATGAGGAGGCTGCTTGTCTTCGCTGTGGTTTTGGAGTTAGATGAAGAGAAATTGGAGCTGCTGAGAAATGTGTGACTGAGTTGAGCAGGGGTTGTAAGGGGTTGGAGCTAATAATAAAGCTTATAATAAATCCATTTAGATTCATTACATAAGAAATTTGCAAGTTTTCAAAGGTGTTTTTGAAATTATGTGATTATTACAGGACTACAAAACTTTTAAAAACTACAACCTGCAGCTCTAATTAGAAAAATATACTGCATTGTTTATATTTGGAGAAAATACTGTAGTAGCTTAATTTTCCTTGAAAGCGAACCAACAGCGTTTCCTGCAAAACAGAACACATGTTTCTTACACTACAGCTTCACTGAACCTTTAACATCACAGCATCAGCGGGAACACGAGTCCAGGTACTGGAGAATAGAAAGCTAAAGGAATGAATGGCCTAGTTAGAGTGTGACCTAAATCCGACCGGAAATTTCATACACTGCATAAAAATGGTGTTTTACAAAGAAAACCAGAGCAGGCTATGAGAGCAGGATGGCAGAGCTTGACCAGGTTTATACATTCAGAGACAGATATTTGCATACAAAGCAGTGGATTTGTGGAGGAATTGATAAAGATTAAACAAGCAAACAGCAATGATTTACATAGTTTATTGAGCGATTCAGTTCAGTTTGATTTGCACAGTGCTTTAACAATAGACTTTGTCATGAAGCAGAGATCGGGGAGAGGAAAAGCTCACTGAGGAAGGATGCTTAGGACAGAAAAGGGAACACATCCTCTTCTGGTGACACTGGATCAGATTATAAATCATTACGTTATAGAACGTGTGGTGTTATGTACAGGTTATGTTGTTTTGAATTTATTTCATGACCTTTTCCACATTTATGTGCAACTGCAATTGCTTCTCTCAGACTATTGCTTACTTCTATACCTCTTGGCATTGTGTTCACATGAACCTGAATGCTCCAGACAAGCAATCTGTCAAAACTTCTGCTTTTATAGAGGTCTGCACACCTGCTAATAATCAATTCAACAAGGGCTGATGATCAACAGTAAATCCAGTGGAAGCAATAAGGGAAATAAATAAATAATGGCATGGTGAAAAAAGTTATTGTTGTTCATTTGCCCAATATTAAGACCTGCTACAATCAGATGATTTCTATTATGTTTTTTACACAAAACGCATAGAATTAAAAGACACTAACTAATTAGGGGTCGAGTGAATATCTTGCAGCATGATTAGTACTAATTGTAATAATCACACTTGGTTTAATTAAACTCAGTGGCTTATGCACTCGTTATTCAGCAGTGAATAAAACAGCACTTGATCCAGTCCATCTCTAATATTTTGTCTTTTACATATATTTGTGTGCACAACGTAGTGAGTCCAGATAAACAAGAGACTCAACCGAGGTGTGTGTGAGATGGAGCTGATTATAACACTTTTCATTAATTAATAGAGTGTTGAAATAGATTAAAAGCTGTGTGGGGCTTGTACTTCAGCCTTCTGTTGTTAAATTAATAAAAAAGTTGAAGACTAGAGTTTGTGACTAGAGTTTGAAGGAGAAGCTGCCTGAGCACTCATCTAGTCTGCTTTTTTTTTTTTTTTTTTTTTTACAAATTAATTTATATACAGTACTTTATCCAATGAAAGTTTCATTACAAAGCTTTTTTTTCAATTTTTTTTTTTTAAACAAAAGTTGCTCTATGGTTGCACCAATATCGCTCAAGATTAAAAAGTCAGAGTTTCTCAAAACTGAGACATACTATATCTCTGTTTCTTGCAAGCTTCACCACCTTTGCATTTCCCTCGCAAAAACTTGCTGAATAGATCTTTAGTCTGTAGTTACACCTGTGATCTGAATACAGATTACCTTTTCAGTATTAATCCTGACTGCATGTGCGTCACTCAGGTCTGAATGCGATTTATTAAGAATCATCAGGACAGTCTTTATGATTACAGCAGCAGCTCTTATCACACTGACTGCTTTTAGTGACACTAGTAGACCATAAAGTACTGAATTATTTATACTTAATAGCACCGTGTTATTGTGTTTCCTAACCACGTGACGTATATTTTGGCTGTGTAATTAGGTCTGTCCTGGCCGGCTGCAGAATTCGCAGTGAAAGCGAGCCATCCTGTGACTCTCCTCTGGTCAGCAGTGACCCCAAGGAGGACCACAACTACAGCTTTGGCAAATCTTCCAACTCCACACCCGGAGAGAAAACGCAGCTCGACTGTGGCGTGTCCGAGTTCCACAGTCACGATGCCACCAGCGACACGGACGACGATGACAGGGCCAAGATAAAAAAGGAGCCCAAAGAGTGGGCGGTGGACGCTCTGGCCCTGGCGCAGCACAACAAGTGGCACCATTTAACAAAAGTCAAACAGAGAGTGTCCAGTGACATGCTGCCATTAAAAAAGCGGCGCACAGAGAAGCCTCCAGAAAGTGATGATGAGGAGATGAAGGAGGCAGCAGGTTCTCTGCTCCACCTGGCTGGCGTCAGAGCCTGTTTGAACAATATCACTAACCGGACGGCCAAGGGCCAGAAAGAGCAAAAAGAGTCCATGAAAAATAACTGAACTGTGTTATGAGGAAGAGAGAGAGAGGGGAAAAAAGAGAAACATCACTTTTAATAGAATTTACTATTTTTTTCCAGGACATCAGGTGAATTCTACTGATTTGTGGCAATATCAAAAATTAACTTTGTTTTCCTATTCTTATAGGTGAAGTTATTGAGGGTTCTTTATTTTTTATTATTTTTATTTTTATTTTTTTAAAGGAGATTAAAGCCATAGCAAAAAAATTCAGCTGATTTACTAATGGGTTTTATTTGGCTGATATCAAGATTAAGGAAAAGAAAATTCCACATGCACTTAGATGAGGCCAAGTGTCCCGTGGGCAGCCCTGTGGCACTGGACAGCAGGAGTGTGTGTGTAGGGGGTCCTAGTGCATGAGGAGTAGTGTACACTTCTCTTAGTGGTGTGGTGGGAGTGCACTCACTGCCCTGAGCACGAATCCAATCCGAGGGCACGGCCCACCGCATGTTCCTGGATTACCGTAGACATTCCCGAGTCCAGCGTTAATCTGTGTAATAAATCCCAATTCATGAGCCTTTGTGCTTTTTGGAGGCAAATATTCAATATTTATTAGATGTAGGAAATGAATATATATA
>JAOVVA010000002.1:3041288-3054184 GCA_028565275.1 Leiocassis micropogon | reverse complement strand
ACTGCTCAGATGTATAATGAGATAAAAATGTAAGTCGCTCTGGATAAGAGCGTCTGCCAAATGCGTAAATGTAAATGATCGGACTGCCTTGAATGGCCCAAACATGTGAAAATGGCTTTGATCGATGTCAGTACCCGATTTGACTATAACGCGCTTTGTGCAGTATATAAGGTATAATCCTTCACCCTGAGCATGATGTGACCATATGTAATTGACTGTACTGTGCCCCCTATCAAGAAGCCTAGTTGGTTGGCTCTGTCCTACAGTAGGTGTGATTTTTTTTTTTCCTGACTATGATGCTGGATATAATGTTGGAAATTAAACTATATTAACAATATACTCCTTATTTAAATACACATCTACTGCAGCAGAGGTAGGTTTTGGCCTTGCTTTTCTGGGATGGTCTTCATGAGACCAGTTTCATCATGGTGCTTGATGTGGTTTTGCAATACTGTTCTGACAAAAACTGTTCCAGAACAGCTTTTATTTTCGTGTCTTAAAATAAAAAAAATGATTGTTGTTCACATATCCCACATTTTTCAGCTATTATACAGTACAGCACCCCTGCAGCAGACAGGATAACAGTGGCAGCTGGGGCTTGAACCACCAATCTTCCAAACAACAACTCAGGGACTTAACACTGAGTTACAACATGTTTGAATTAAAGTGCTTGAACATGTTCTAACTAATTTTTTGTAATAATGAGCCGTTTATTTAACTTTCATGACTGAATTTCTAGCGTCAGCACTTTTGTGAAGAAAAGAAAATGTAGTTGTTTAAACATGTAAACCTACAGTAAGTGCTTGAGCTCCAGGCAGAACTCGCTTATCATGATTGGTGTGACCTCTCCGTGACTCAGAGCCACTCCCTGGGTGTGTGAGCCGAGTGTTTTCCCGACGCTGCTTTATGATTCACTCTTACAGTATAATGTGTTGAAGGCTGGAGTGAACCACGGGAATAGAGGAGAAGTAAAAGTTTGAGTAAGAGGGAACTATCAGGCAGGGTCGAGAGAGGTCCGTCAGCTCCATGCAGAAATGTAGGATGATCTGGGAAGCAGACATTTTGCTGGCTCTCTGACAGGTGAGTTGTTCGTTCCTTAGGCAGGCTATTTGGGAGAATCGTTTCACCTGCACTCGCTCACCTTAGCTGCTGTCGTTGCTCCTCCTGAAACCCTGAGGCATCACTGCTGGAAGGAAAGCTACCCTCAGGCAATGGAATATATTTGATTTAATTCAATTATTATTATTATAATTATTATAAAATCTCTGTGCTACAGTAATGAAGTCGATTGTGGGTGTGTGTGCATGTACGATTTTTGACGTTTGTTCTAGTTTCTGTTTTGAAGCATGTATATACACACCCTGTTTAAACACACACAATGTCTCTGTACACTTTCTTCTTCCTCATTTTCTTCTTATTATTATTATGCAGCGAGTTATATATGATGTAGTGTTATAGAAGCTTCCAAAATCCCAGTTTATTTACTTAAAAAAGAGCTTATCACACAATCTGATTATCGTAAGCGTCCCTGTTATTCCAAATTAGTTGGAACTGCTGAAACATTGAACCTGAGTTTGAGTTTCATCCAGAGCTCATTCGTTGTTTGCGAGTGTCTGTCTGTGCGTATTTGTTTGAATTGAACTTGATTCAGATCCTGTCTGTGTTTGACTTAGAGCAAGTTTAATCCCTCTGACTGCTGCAGTAAGGTGATTTACAGTACACTACTTAAAGTTCCATCCATCCATCCATCCATCCATCCATCCATGTAGGAACCTCTGTAGTCCAACTAGGGACAGTGGAGGTCAGTGGTGATTACCATTGTATTTATTTTTATGACCATTTTATGAGCATTTTGTTTTTTGCATGTCTTTGGACTGTGGGAGGAAACCAGAGTACCTGGAGGAAACACACCAAGCAGAGGGAGAACATGCAAACTCCATTCACACAGACCCCAAGGGATCGAACCCGGACCCTAACCAATAAGCCCCCATTCCACTAACAAGTTATAAGACTTTATTGAAAAAAAATCTAATCTTAATGCGCTATAATATCTATGTACCTTCATTAATATTATGTCCAGCACATGTATCCCTGGAGTTCATCTGTGTTTTTCTCAGAGCTTGTTTGACTTGTTATCCATTTGTAAATGACTCTGAACTTGTTTGAATTAGTCTCTGAGTTATGTATGAATTAAACTTGGAGCTTGTTTGTATTGTTTGGCGACTCCCGTGATGTACACCTCACCATGGACATCTAGACGTCTCATGTGTCTTATTTCTGTCTCCCCAACCCTGTGACCAAGGTTGGGTGTGTTTTCTGACTGAGTGTGTGGTTTTGTGTGTGAATGTGCATTGTGTGTGTGTGTGTGTGTGTGTGCATTGTAATGATGCAGCTGTGCATTTGTGTAGCGGAGTGTATTACGTCTTTGACAGCTCTGTGCTGGGATGGCCCGTGGGACATATAACGGCGAGTAGACACCCAGCTGTTTCGCCTCCCACTCTCTCTGTCTCTCTTTCACACACACACATGCACACATTTATAAAGAGCATCTGAGAGTATTGGGGTAGCCGTGATCAGCAGAAGTGAGAGTTTGTTCTGCTGCACATATGATATCTTCCTGTCTCTGTTACCTCTGACCTTTATAAATCCATATCTGACGCATACATTTCTTACTAGATCCCCCTGTAGTAATGCTTCTGCACAACATACTTCTTTGATATTCTTAAACTCTTGTCACCAGACTAGAGTCAGAGCTTTAGCCTACTCTTCAGAATATCCTTAGCCTTAATCCCTAGGCACCGATGAGAGAGTGTGTGAAGCAGGATGGATATGGGAGTAGGTAGGTACTATAGGATTAAAGCCTGATGAATAGAAAAAGAGGATCAAGGGCTGAGAGAATGCTCTGGGCAGATTAATGTGTAAAGACCAGGAGACACAACAAGCTAGCGAAAGGTGTGTCTGTCTTCCTGTCCTAAGAACAAGTGAGATGGACTTTTAGCCATATTCCACGATTCAGACCAGAGCATCAGTAGCTGCATGTTAGAGGTTTATGTAAAACTTTATGTTTTTACTTCAATCCCTCCCTGGTACTGCTGACAATCTTTTCCAAAGTTCCAAACCTTTCACAAGTGAGTTTGAGAAGTCCTTTAGAAAGTTTCTCAAACTCGACTCATGCCTTCGGAAAGGCATTGTAATCCCTCAGACACCTTCAGAAAGTCTGATTAATCCCTCCAACGCCTCCAGGAAGTTCAATTAATCCCTCCAACACCATCAGAAGGTAAAATTAATTCCTCCCATGCCTTCAGAAATTTTGATTAATCCCTCCCACAACTTCAGAAAGTCAGATTAACTCAACCCATGCCTTCAGAAATTCAGATTAATCCCTCCCACAACTTCATAAATTCTGATCAATTCCTCCCACACCTTCAGAAATTCAGATTAATCCCTCCGACAACTTCAGAAAGTCAGATTAATCCTTCCCACTCTTTTAGAAATTTAGATTAATCTCTCACAGATTTAGAAAGTCAGATTAATCCCTCCCACGCCTTCAGAAATGCAGATTAATCGCTCCCATTTTTTTTTCCAGAAATTCGGAATAATTTCTCCTACACCTTCAAAAAGTCAGATTAATCACTCCCACTCCTTTGGAAATTCAGATTAATCACTCTCACTCGTTCAGAAAGTTGGATTAATCCCTCCACAGCTTCAGAAAGTCAGATTAATCCTTTCCACTGCCACAGACACTCTTGACCAATCAAGAACATTGAACTAGTACCATTCCAAACATGCAGAAAGTTGTACAAATCATAGCCATTCCTGCAAAAAAAGTAAAATGAATCCCTTTCACTCCTGCAGACACTCTTGTTCAATCCTGCCTGCTCTTACAGTATATAACTTTTATACTTTTTTTTTTATCTCAGTCCCTAGTACTATTGAGAATCTTGACCAATCCCAATAATTTAAGCAAAGCGTTGAAACAAATCCTGCAAACACACATTTGTAAACCTGTACCTGTAAGTTTTATCAATCCCTCCGACTGCTGTGAAAAGTTGAATTAATTCTACCCCTGCCTGCAGACATTTTTGACAAATCTTCTTTAAAGCCCAGGCAATCCCGGCCGCTCCTGCACAAAGTTTGCTCCTACAGATATTATTATTCGCACCTACGTGTAATATTTTCCCGTAGTTAGATTTGTTTTTTTTTTAAAACAGCATTTATATTAAAACCACTATGATGACCTGGATACTTTGAGTGCTGGATCTAATCGACCCATATTGCCTGTGTTTTTCAGAGCATGACCATGAAGATATATTACCCTTTTTGGGATGGGTTTATCCATGATTTGTGTATATAGTTACCTTTTGGAGAGCAGGCTATCAGAGAAGGGGAGGGGTGGAGGAAGAGAGAGAGAGAGAGAGAGAGAGAGAGAGAGAGAGAGAGAGACAGGCAGCTACATGTCTCAGCTTTGCTATTCGGGCAACTTTGTGGCCAGAGCCTCACATGACCTGCTCCTTACTCGGGTGCTGCAGGATTGAGCTCTGAGAGTGTCTGCTCTTCTGCTCGCCGGTGAGTCTCTTCAGCTTTGGATCAATCTTCGGGTCGAAGGGTTATAATTTTACATTTTGATTTAGAGTTTTTGTTTGTGTATTGTTTTGTTTTTTTACATGAATGAAGGAAGTTATTCAGATCTTAGCTTCCTTATTTACTTGCTTTATTCCTCTTTCACTAATTTCACTGGGTAATCTCTTTCTTTAACTAAAAAAGTCTAAAAGGTCTTGTGTTGTTTTATTAAAGCACTGTATAACTTACAATTTCTGTTGAAAGTTTGAGGAAAGGAAATTTGCTTTAAGAACTTGCAGACTTAGTTTATGCGCATTCATTGGCATTGTGATAATACATACCAGGAGAGACCGGTGCTTAGTAACAGCCGGTTGCCTTTGTGTTGAAAGATTAGCCTGTTTTTTGAGCAGGCCAAGTGTCCTGTTAGATTCTAGGCAAAACTGTGTGAAAAACAAAACAAAACATGAAATTGGGTTTGTTTTGAGAGTCTTGGTGTTCTTGTAAAACTCCTGAAAATGGATAAGATCTGCTGCTGATCTAATATCAGATACAAGCCTGAGCGCTCTCGCTTTGGCTTTTGTCTGGACATGAAAAGACTTGCATGTTTTTTTATTTTGTATCATACTTTTTTTTGATTGAGCTACTGACTCTCAAGGCTTCTTACTGATAAGACTTAGGGTTTGAACCTAAAAAAGGCTAAATATCCATCTAAATTGATATTACTAAAAAAAATATATATTTTTTTCCCATTTCCATCAATTTGTCTAAGCGCATGTGAAAGCCGCTGTGCTTTGCTTTGTGTGTGTCACTGTGAGCGAGGTCATTCTCCTTTGCTGCACTTGCAGTGGAAATGGGTCTGAAATACAGAAAGCTGGTGCCTAGCAACAGCATTCAGGACTCATTTTGCCGTAAAGTGCATTGGGCAAGAAGTTCAGCTTTGTAGCAGACAACGAGGCCACCAGCTCCATGCATGTTGGTTCATGGATTGTTTTTTGGTGAGGCATGAGTTTCTTTCTCAAAATGAAATGCAAAAAATATTTTGCTTGCAAAGAGATTTCATTTCAGCCACAATGCTGACTCAAAGTTGTGCTTTCAAAAACACTTTTTTTTGTATATTTTTTTTTGTATATCAAAACATAAAAGTTGAAAAAACTTTGTGTGTGTGTGTGCGTGTAAATTATACAGTTTCATTATTTATTGAAAATATTTTAATATTTTTAATAAAAGAATATATATATATTCTAAAGTTCTAAGTTTTTTTCAACTTTTATGTTTTGATATACAATACAATATGTGATGAGTTTTTTTTTTTTTTAATCTTTTTTTGTTTTTGAAAGCACAACTTTGAGTCAGCATTGTGGCTGAAACGAAATCTCTTTGCAAGCAAAATATGACTGAAAGCTAAACATTGTGCAACAGGATCCCTCCATGAAAACTCCTTTCAAATTGTGACATGAGGGTGAAGTTCACTTCTGCTGACATTACCATCGGACATAATGACATACGGGAAAACAGACATATGTCTCTACTGAAATATAAGGTTATAAGGCATCACAGGTTATGACTGAGTTGCGAATGTAACAAGAACGTGAAAATTAATGTATACAATTTGGACTGAGCTCATAAATTGTTAACTTGAAGATTTCAAGATAACTCTTAAGTCTATTTTTAGTCCATTAAAGAGGAAGAATTGAGGACTAGATCAGACCGTAGCACTTATTTGAATCATTTATGATTAAGTGACCTCACTGTACACACACAGAACCTCATGATTGCATCATGGCTGCAGCTTTTATAGCGTGACCCAACACCAAGTCGCGCTCCTGTTAATTTCCATGTTCACCAAATAAAATCTGGTAGCTGGTCAACTGAACAAATTAAAGCTCCTTGGATGTTTCAGTGGTTGCTTAGAAATGGTTGCATGTTGTAATTAATATAAAGGAATAATGTGCGGTGAGCTAGTTCAGGGAAACGAATGAGTGTATCCTGAAAGAACAGGGTAATAACCAAAATGTGTGGTGTATTAATGTAGCAAATCACATCTGCAATGTAGAGTTAACCTACTTTTTTTCTATTTGCAGATTTTTTTATCTGCCTGGAAGATGAGGGAATAAACATGGATACACTCAACTGGACATCCAACATTGCACAGAGCAATAGCCAATCAAGCACCAGCACCAGTCGATTTGCCAGCTGGGTCACGTTTGATGATGATGATGACAATGTGGAAGAGCAAGTCTACCAGCATGCCCCCAAACCATCCAACATTAGGACTGGCAACTTGAACAGTTTTCATTTACAGGATACCAACAGCAATTTGATCGTGTCGTCCATCCAAAACCAGAGAGCAGACAGACCCATTCTGGATTTATCCCCAGATGAATCAGATTCTGTGTTTGTCCTCGAAAGCCCACTGATAAACAGCAGCACTCCTTACACCAAGAAGAATCCCTTTCTGCACGAGGATTTTTCAAATATCCAGCCATCTCATATTAACCCTTTTAGTGCCTATTTTAATAACAGTGCATTGACATCATCTGACAACCATGAAACCCAGGAGACACCTACTGCCTTGCTGTTTGAGTCCCCTTTCACTAATCCTGACACCCAAAATAACTCTTTCCTTTTCCCTTTTACTGCAGGGAGTTTTGGGAGTGGTAGTGGGACTGGCACTTATGCCTCAGGTCTTTCTGGAAATGAACTGGGTCTGCTTAAAAACATGCAGATCTCTGAAGCTGACCAGGAACCTTCTCTACCAGATGACACTGTGGATGTAGGGGATGATGAAGAGACTCCATATGAACCGGCTCACATGGCACCTCAAGATGGCTGGCCCATGCTTCTGCGCATTCCTGAAAAGAAGAACATCATGTCCTCTCGGCACTGGGGGCCAATCTTTGTAAGGCTCAGCGATGCGGGTCAGCTGAGGCTCTACTACGAGAAAGGCCTGGAGAAACACTTCAAGGAGTTCCAGCTTAGTGTCCAGCTCGAGATCTCAGAACACAAAATGCAGCACTATGAGGAGAACAACCGTGTCCATACTCTCAGCTTGGACCAGGTGGTATATAAGGAGAAACGCAAGATCCAGCCAAAAGTCACCGTGGTTCACTTGCCTGTGAAGGAGCAACTGGTAAAGCTTGGAACCACAGACTACAGGGATTTCCTAAGCTTCAGGTATGCTTTGCAGGAAAAGCTGGCAGTGTTGTCAGCTGATGTGGACAGCATCAGTTCACCTGTGCCTTACTCTGAAGAGGAGATTCAGGTTGAAGTTGTAGATAGCTTTTACGGGGTTCTGTCCAAAACAGATAACCGTATTTTACAACATCTGGTAATGACGCAGATTTCTGTGCTTGCCTTTTTAACGGGCTCATCCCCCTGCTGCATAGGTCTCAATGATGTCCAGGTGAAAGGCAAAGAGGTGGTGTCTCGGCATGACATTATCCCCAACACTACCACACGCTGGATCCGTCTCTGTGACTGTCGACTGCATGAGTGCGCAGACACACCAGAGTTTGCAGAATCCAGGACTATCTCCTTTGAGCCCCCATCTGGACGGAGATTTGAGCTTCTGCGTTTCCGGACAGGATACGCAGAGAAAACTCTGCCCTTCACCCTGAGAACAGTTGTCAGTGTTCGAGGTGCAGAGGTGGAACTACAGTCTTGGCTAGTGATGTCAACCGGGTTCTCATCCAATAGAGACCCTCTAACGGTGATCCCATGTGAAAATGTGGCTATTCGTTACCCGATTCCTGAAACATGGGCAAAGAACTTCCGCAGGGAAAGTGTGACAGGAGAAAAGTCCTTGAAGGCACGCTTTAATAAAGGGGCCAGTTTCGGTTCCACAAGCATCTCAGGGTCTGAACCGGCTATGCGGGTTACCCTTGGCACTGCAAAGTATGAACAAGCCTTCAAAGCCGTGGTGTGGAGAATCAGTCGTCTGCCAGACAAAAACTCAGGTAGGTTCAAGGGATTTAGGGAGCTCAAGGTCAATAGTGCACCAGGTTTAATATTACAGTTAAAGTTTATTTGGTGGTGTTTTTTTTCAGAAGAGAAATCTTTAAGAAAGACTTTAATCTTACCTGTTACAATTTTAGATAAAAATGTTTCTTCTGGCACACAAATAGGTTTACAGTAGATAACCCTTAAATGGCAGAATTCCCTCTGAGAAAAGAGATTTTAGAGATAAAACAAGGTGATATGCCTAAAAACACCAAAGCAACCCTTTGAGGGAGTGTAAATATTGCTGGACAAAATCGTATATAAAATATGCACAAAAAGATTAAGTTTAGTACTGTATGACAATGTTTTTTATGGTTCACATAGTGGGATATAGCAATGGTCCAAAGTAGAACCCTACAACAGAGTTCATCTGTCCAAGATGGTTTAGATAGATGGTGTACCTTTCAAAGAGACATTAAGGAGGTTGTTTGAATAATCTTTTAGCTACAAAAGGGCATTGGAGAAATAGTGGTAGGTTTCTCGCCTGCTATGCAGAGGGCCTGCATTCAATTCCCAGTCAACGCCCAAACCCCAGCCAGAGGATGCAGTCCAGGTGTGTGTCAGGAGGCACATTTGCTGTAAAACCTGTGCGTTGGGTTGGATGGTTTGTGATGGCGACCCCTTGATGGGAGCAGCTGAAAAATGACTATTTTGATGACTATTTTATATTGTCAATGACTATTATCACCAACAACTGCTATTCTTAGGGGAAAAAAAACTAATGACAAATGCTCTATGTAAAGCCTGGCAAGTAGGACATTCAGAGAGGTACTTCATCTTCTCAGAACTCTTGAGGAAGCACAGATATAATTTGTTTCCACTATCTACGCTTGTTGACTTCCTTAAACACCTGTGTTCTGTTTTCTAAATCGGATTGCCGAACCCGCTCTGAAGTAGAACCTGTTTATAAACCTAAGAGCTTTATGTTGTCCAAAGAACATATAAGGAACTGTTTTTTAATAGCCTTATTTATTTCTTACAAGATTTATCTTTTTTTATTTGTGTTAATGTATATCCATTTTATGACGTCATCTATAAATGACTAGAGTTAAAAGCCATTAAAAAAAAAAATATCTGAAGCAGGTTTATTAAACATTAGGCTCACAGCGCCAGCGGCAGTAATGGGTTTGGGACATAAATCTCAGAGAGACACCAGACAATTATTGTTTCAAAGTGATTACTGTTGAGGAAGGATTAGCATTAGCACAGACACTGGTTATTTTAAAGCCAAACAAAACGCAAAGAAAATCACATTACCATTCTCAAAAGAAATGGTACCCCTAAAGTGTCCAGGTAGAAAGACAAGGTAAGATTTTCTGGTATTTCCAGAGTGCTACATTTAGCTTTCGGACTTCTACAGCTACAGTATATACAGAATCAATCAAATGTTTGGACACACTAATTCAGTGCTTTTGTTTTTATTTTCTACATTTGAGAACAATACTGAAGAAGAAGAACAACAACAACAACAGTCAGCTGATATTTTAAGACACCATGGTCAGCTGTTCTGGAAAAGATGCAAGAACAGTATTGTGTCAAGTGCATTTGCAAAACCCATCAAGCACCATGATGAAACTGGCTCTCATGAAGACCTTGCCAGGAAAGCAAGACCGAAACGTACCTCTGCTGCACAGGAGAAGTTCCTTTAGAGTTACCATCGTCAAAAATTACCAATTAACAACCAGCACCTCAGATTAGAGCCTTTATGAAGGATTTACAAAGGATAAACGGCAGATACGTCTCAGTATCAACTGCTCAAAGGAGATTATTGTATAATTTGGATGTTTTACAGTAAGGAAAAGAAATCAGGAAAGGTCATAGAGCTATAAGGTGTGTCCAAACTTTTGACTGGTACTCTACAGTATATGCACACAACAAGATTAATTAGGTGTAGGATTGTATACATTTACGAAGATGGCATAATGCTGCATTATATGAAGGGAAGAGATTATCATAGAGAAGCGCTTTAAGAAAGAAAACTCAGGCATGTTGGCTGTTAACTGAGAGAGAGAGAGAGAATGAGACTGAATATTTATTTGACAATTATGATAAACAAGCCTTTTCTGTACTATGTAAAGTAATAAAGATATTGTGTTCTTAGCGGACAATAATCCATGAGCAGGTGATGTGATGAAGCGTAGGGACTATTAGAACCTCAAAGATATACTGTACACATTAAAAAATGATTAAACATTTTTCCCGCATCTCTAATAACAGGTTATTGATTTTTACTTTTTTTAGTGCAAGAAACAAATGTAACATATGAAATACCAAGACAAACAATCATCTAAAAATTTGAATGCATGCATATGTGTGTATATGTGTCTGCGTGCAAGTGCATTTGGGTGTATAAACAAATGTAAACATCTAGAAATATGTAACATGTAAAAACAGTAAAAGCAACAATAAATACTACTACTACTACTAATACTACTACCACCACAATTAATACATAATCTGCGGCTGCCCCAGATCTCTCCCTGACCATGGCTTGAGACGGCCCATGCCACGGTGGATTTTGCGGATGGATGCTGCGCAGATAATCGTTTCTATAGTAACAGCTCTCTAACAGGGACGTGCAATTGTTCATGGTGAACTTTTGTGTAAAGGGATGTTTGTTTATCATTTATAAAAGGAGTCTCCAGTGTCAGTGTTTCATAACAGGGGTAAAACTTTCTTTAGGACAGAGAAGGTTAAACATTTTTTTATTAAGTTAATAAGAATATTATATCATTATAATAAGTATATAATTATAAATATAATTCCACATTCTGTCCATAAACAGGATTATTAGTCAGATTATTTGTTTGCACATGAACACAGCGATTGTTAGTTTTATTTTTAGCAAAAACACTATACCGGACATTGGAATGCATTAGCTTGAGCATTAACTTCTTTAATATTTATACAGTAGTCCATTTGGAGTTGTGAAACATTTGCAAGAACAGGTTCCTGCTATCTATAAAAAACATCTTGTCATGCTACAACTACAAAAATATACAGTATTTCTGCTTCCTTACTGAAAAAAAAAGCTCTAGTTATTTACCGTCTAACTTTTCTGCTCGTTTAGGTGAGCGCTCAGTAGGCCCGTGCTTCAAACCATTCAGAGACGGATCAGCAGGGTTTCTGCAGTGTGTGTCGGATTGGCTGGACAAAGCCCCAGCTGTCAGTGTTCATTAGATCACACACCCCACTGCCTGTCTTTTCCTTTTGCATTTCCCCCAATGCATTCTATTTAATCAAATGCTATTTCTTAACATGCGATTTTTAAATGTTAAATTTTAGCTGATATATTTCAATCTTCCCCACCAAAACATAAAATTTCATCCCTAGCTTCTTATATAATAAATTATTTGATTGATACAATGATCAGGTTTTAATGACTATATTCAGATTGTTGTGTAAGTATAGACATATGCTTAGTTTTTCCTGAACAGCTTGCGTTTACTTTCAGACTGTAACAACAGAGAGAATTCCCAATGAGCAGCTCGTTTAGACCACGTGTAATTTGTGCCTGGGAAGTCGGCCCAGGATCGTAACGTCATGCTGAGGCCTGGAGCTCACAGCCCCCACCCTTTTTTTTTTGGCTCTCAGTTCCTGTTTTCAGTTTGTTCTTTGTTAAAAAAAAAAAAAAAAAAACTGCTAAAAACCTGATTCAGCTCTTTTAAATGCTCAATAATTATCTGATAAGCAGGGAGAACAGTAGCAGACAGCAACAACAGGGTTAGGTAAGAGATTTTAAACCTGGAATGAAGTGAAATTGTTACCTGTTGTAATTACTGGCTGATGTGCAGTAGATAAGCAACACACGTTTGGTACGACATTATCACAATACCCAAGTTCTGATTCTATTTGTATTGCGATTCTTTAAGTGTCACAGTTTTATAACTATTCTGATTTTCTGATTTTCCTCGTACCACACAGGACGCTGTGTGAATAGTTTAGAGTGTGCTGTGCTGTAGGATCATAGAGAACCTACAACATTTTACCACTTCAATTGCAAAAATATGAATGTATACCCCCCCCCCCCCAACAGGGTATTGATTTGTTTTTGTGCAAGTGCAAGAAACAAACATCCATACCAACAAATAACCAATCAATTCCAAAAACGCAAGCATGTGTGTATATGCAATTATACTAATACTACTATTATGGGATGTCAGGGACATATGCTGCACAGTTCATCGTTTCTATGGTAATAGCTCGCTCACAGGGACATATAGATATTCATATGGTGAATGTGTAAGAGTTGTTTATTTAGCATTTATGGAAGGATTCTCCAGTATCAGTGCTTCATACCAGAGGTATTGTTTCATTCAATGTTACTTTAAACAGCT
>JAOVVA010000002.1:3012947-3029298 GCA_028565275.1 Leiocassis micropogon | reverse complement strand
AATAGGAGGTCATTTACTACTTTAACGAGTGCTGTCTCTGTGCTGTAATGAGGCCTAAATCCTGACTGATACAGTTCCTGTATGCTATTTCTATGTAGATATGAGCATACAGTAGCTGCTGAAAAATACACCGATATACAGTAGGGTTCTACTTCTACACTGGACCTAACCAGTTCATAAACCGTTCAGGGTGCTGAATTTGTGGTCTAGTATGAAAGTGCAGAATTAATTTATCTATGTAAAAGAAAATGCTAATACTACTGCTGCTGCTGCTGCTGCGGCTCAACCATTCAATCGTGTCAGATTTTCGGCGATTCTATGAACTCTCCACTTTTGCACAATTTCCGAGCATAATTATTTTTTTAGACTGAATTAGATCACATAATGTAGCTGAAATAAAAGAATCAATGGTATATGGTATAAAAGTTTAGAATAAATTTAGCTGTGTAAAGGGAAAAACTACTATTAAAAAAATACTATGATATATTTAACCTTTTTATAATTTTTTTTAATTAAATACACAAGTAATAAAATTAAATTTTAATGATATACAGTGCTGTGTAAAAGTCTTGATCCCCCTCATTTCTTCATATGGAAGTCATTAAAATAATGTACATGAAATTGAAAAAATGGGAGCAAATGTTTTACTGCAACAGGCTACAAATTGCCTAAAGATACAATTTAAAAATCAATGTGTATGTAAAAACCTCAGGAGCAGCCACATTTCCCCTCTCGTCTGTTCCAACCACTCAGCATTCAGAATCACCAGTATACTAATCACCGGCCCGATCATCCGTTATTATCTGCACTGGTTTCTCACTGGTTCATGCTTGAATGATTCATGGGTCACTGTGTGGCTTAACTAACAAAAAACATTCCACTAAAACTGCTCAGGCACAGGGACCGGACTGAAAATAATGCCAAAAATAAGAGGCAAAAAAGTTCTTCAGGAAGTCTTGAGAACTATTCATCAAGACTGTGTTAAAAATACAAGAAAGTCGGAGGCACTATATAAATAAATGTTGGGGGGGGGGCAAGACTTTTGCACAGTACTCTACTTATGTCACTGTTGAAAAAATATAGTACAGATCCACTGATTCACTCTAAATGACACACGTCCTTGTTGTGAAAGTTGTTTCACGTCCTTAATTATTATGAACATAAACTTCTTATTCATAAATAGATATAATAACCAGTGCTAATCATCATCAGTAATTACTAGCACATGTTTATTCTAGGATAAATAATTCCAGGTTTGAGTTTTGAACATACGTTTACGAGAATGAGCATGATGATTGGGTTGCAGCTCAGGCTAAATTTAGCCGGGCTCTGGGATCGGGATTTGCCTCGCCATCCATGGAGATTGATCACACTGACCACATCTTGTAATGAATCCAAGCGCCACTTAGGAGTCACACATTCACACACACACACACATACACACACACACACACACACACAGATACACACACATTTTCAGTTACAAAACTGTTTTGCTGACCATGACAAAATGTTACACATTTCAATATGATTTTGTTTTTCCTGTTTCCATTAGCCGAGTAATGAATAACACAGTCTGGGTCATGCTCTCACAGGGAAAATAATCAACAACCCAGCTGGGATAATGAGTTCCTGTTACAAGCGCAGGGTTTATTATCCTGCAATTATTTTATAGATATTTTAGCTTCAATACAAGTACAATTTAGATTTTACTAGAGAACACCAGAAGGCAGCACGGTGGCTTAGTGGTTATCACTAACACCTTGCACCTCCAGGTTTCAAGTCTATGTGCTTGGTGGGTTACCACCTCAACTAATGCATTAAGGTAAACTTGCGATGTCGCATGTGTTGCTGTGGCGCACATGTTGCCATGTTGTCACACACGATGTGGTGAAATCAGGGTGTAACCGTGCTTTTTGTCATGTTTGTGTGTGCATCCTTGGAGTTGAAGGAAAACAGACAAGGGTGAGGTTGGAAATTTTGGTCCTCTGAGACCGCACTACATCCATCTTGGCCTAAACACAACTTTTGTGTGTTACCTGGAAACATCCCTAATGAGAGCTAGAATTTAACATGCATTTTTTTCTGCAGTGATTGTGTTTTTTAAATTTATTTGATGTGACATTACACAGTTGTATCACTACTTGCGTGATTAATCATCTCACAGTGTGTAACTACAGTATAGCGGGATTTATCTGTTAGAGCTGAGAACCTCCCAGTTTGAGAGAAATGGGTGGTTAAGACACATTACTCTTAGAAGTCAAACTTAAAGACGTGTCACGGTACGAAAAACTCTGATGTACCTCCACTGGAACAAAATGTTAATTTTGTCTCTACATCGAATTTCTGCTTAATGCCTTCATGATGTTCCTGATGTGTATCACTCGCTTTACTTTAGGATTTTTAATACATTTTGACTTGGAAAACGAGCAAGTCTTGGTTTACGAGTACCGAGTATCATGTATCACGCATGCGCTTCTTGTTTTGACGCAGAGCGTCACGTAATCACAACTAAGCCAACGGTTTTTCTCTCTCTTGCACTGCGGAATTGTGGGTAATCGACTCACGCGTGTACTGTACTATAACACTGTGACCACGTGTGCGTGTAAAACATATTTTATTTTGTGTCTGTATGTGTGTGTGTACAGCGCGCCTTTAAAGCAAAAGCAAGTCTCATTAGAGAGGTTAAAGATCCATTTTCTCTCCCTGTATCAGCCTGCTCTTTGTGTCAGACCCGTCCTACTTTCGCCTTTACAGACACACACAGTCACACACACTCTCTTTTTCTCTGATCTACGCAGAAACACTGCTCTGTCGCAATTCTTTTCAAAGGTAAAGTACAGTTTAATTTGTATTATTTTTACTTTACAGCAGTGATTTAATTAGTGTGTCACTCAATTGAGTGTCATTAGAGAGATTTCTTTTTTATTTTTCTGATAAAACAGTGTTTCTGTTGTGTGCGCGTGTGTGTGAAGAGTGTAGGAAGGGTAACTGTGTAAGACAAGACACACACACACACCGCCTGTACGCACAAACGGAAACACTTATCTGTCGGGATTTATTTTTACTTTTTTTTAAAGGGCTGTGGAACGAATAATTTGAGTTTCCATTATTTCTTATGGGAAAATTCAATTTGTTTTACGAGTGTTTTAAAATACGAGCCCGCTTCTGAAAAGAATTATGCTCATAATCCAAGGTTCCACTGTATACAGTATATTCTTAGTGTCTGAATTTGTTGTTACTATCTGTTATAGTAATCTGTGTTACTGAATCTTTGTCCTTGAGCATTCCCCAAAAGGGCAGGACTAAACCTTACTTAATAAGACTTCTTTCTCCCAGATGGTTTAAAAAGGAAACACAAATGTGACCTCCAACTCCAAATTTATCCAAACTGTTTATTTTACTTGTATGCCTGAGTATGTGTAAAGTCTTTATACAAATTAATACAATCCTGGAACATGCTTGTTCCATCAAGAAAGAAAAACTCTAAATGTAGCTGACTTCAGCTGACTTCATTTTATTGCCACATAACGTTGCAGAGTCTGGACCTAAGCAACTGATCAACCCCAGATCATCACACTGACTCCAGAGGCTTGTACAGTGGACACTATGCATGATGGGTGCAGTGTTCATGCACTCTGGAATAGGATCAGTCTGAGCTAATCAGTCCATATGACCTTTTTTCATTGCTTCAAAGTCCAATATTTTACGCTCCCTAGCATAGTGTAAACTTTCCTTCTGATGCATCTCACTAACGAGTTTTTTTTTAAAAATTTTATGGACACGTAGCTGTTTAGTTCGAATCATGTGAGTTCTCATCACATTGTGTGTATATGTAAATGCTTTTAGTTTCACTCTGATTCCTACTGTCTTTTTTCATGATGCAACCTCACCAAATGATTAAGTGACCTTCAATCACACTAATTTATTATGTTTTTGCGACTACATCTCTTCTGTGAAGCTGAAAGTTCAGCACTATCCTTCCAACTATTAATAATATGTTGGACAGTTCTTTACCCAATTCCAGTCATTTTAACATTTTCTTTGGTTGATGAAGGCCAAAAGTTTTGCCATTTTCAAATTGTAATTTGTTTTTCATTTCTATATTTATTTATTTTTTACTTTTTGTCTTGTAATATTTTGTTTTGCTCTTTCTAAAGCACTTTTGAATCATTTTATCTATAAAATGTAAATAAATTCTTTATAAATCAATCCTACCATTATATTTCTGGAAACACAGAAAAATCCAGGGCTGTAGTTTTACATTACTAAAATGCATTAACTTGTAACTTTACAAGGGGATATTAACACGTTTCAATATTAGTTTTGTAGCACGCCAACAGATGGCAGCACAAGGGTGCACACACAGTCACAGGGAGCACCGACCTTCATAAGTCAGTGTGCCAAAAGACATCGTCCTGTGTACATACAGTAGGGAGCTGTGCAACTGGTGCTATTCTGTCCATCTGCTATTTTATCATAAACAGCAAGTTAAAACAAAGGGAACATGAAATTCTGCACACAAATCTGTCACAGAGACGTTTGACATGAGTTGGCAAGTTTACAGTGATGAGTTGTTCGAGGTGTTTTAAGTGAGACGTGCACGCCAAGAATGGAAGAACATCACTGGTGACAAAACTTGTATGGGTGCGACCCTGAGATGCAGCAACAGTTTTTACAGGGGAAGAGCCAATCATCTCCAACACCGGAAAAAGCTTAGGCAGGTCCGCAGCTCAACCAGGTGTGCTCTCATAGACAGGGCCCAGACCCAGAAGGTTTCTGAGGGAGGACATATGGCGAAAAAACAGAGCTTGTAAACAGAACTAATCTCGAAATCTTTTGATACCAACTCGTATTTTAGTCCTAAACGTCTAAACCTCCGCACTCTCACTTACTTCTCTCAAGTTCATCATTACTGTCAACCAGATGCTCTGTGGATCTTTCTGGAAAGATTTCTCAGGTCTAATGCTTTCTAATGCTGTCTAATAAAACAATGTTTGTTTTTTTCCCTTCCCAAAACCCAGGACGCTTTATTTGTTTCAAAGCATTGAAACTGGAGACTCCTTCCATGTATGGCAAATAAACTCCACCCCATAGAAAGATTTACTATATCAACAATTACACATGCTTTTAAATTAGTGTGTGTGTGTGTGTGTGTTTTGAGTGCTGGCCCAAATCCTTTGTCTAATGAAGGGCTATACTGTACCCAGAGACAGTGGCACCACCACTGCCACATGAAAGGGAAACACATGCACACTCTCATTACAACATTGACACAAACTCTGAAACAAGCGGGTAATTCATGGTCTGAGCGGACATTTTATTCCCATGGCCAGCACAGAGGGATACTGTGACCATGAAATGCTTCAGGACGAGACGGCCGGGCGTATTAAAGAGCCCGGCGACTTGGCTGCCTTTTAATCTGATAAATATATCGACTGTTTTGGCAAAATAACAACACCGAGCCCGACTAGCCTCCGCTTAACCTCGGGTTGTTGGCCAACGGAAAAACTCTTATTTATTATTAACTATTTGTTTTACCAGCTATAGTAATAAAACACCACACAGAGAAACTAAAGTATGTGTCAGGCCAAAATGACTACAAATGAGAGGGAGAGACTAAGACCAGATTTGCTCTTGTACAAATAAATAAATAAATAAATAAAAAAAACATTGTTTTGGAGCTCAGAGGAGAAAAAAAAGTGCTGCGAGTGAAATTTCAGCACCATCGTGTTTCATGTACTATATTTCTGAGATCCATAATGCTTTGCTCCTGATTGTGCCAAACTAGATCGAGTGTAAGACCAAAATGTCACAAAAGCTTTAGAACTCGTTCTCCATATTGAGGCGGGTAATGTGATTACCAGTGAAATATCTCTGAAACGAAATCCTAGTCATGTCAGTACTCCTTACGCACTGCAAATTCAAGTCAGGAAGGATTAGGCAGTGTTTTACCGTCTATAAAGGGACCAGTAGAAATAACCCCAGGTAATGGATATCCCATCGTAGCTGAAGAAAAGACTGAAGAGAGGTTTCACGCTTGTCCGTTAGTATAAAGTCAGTCCTTGAAGCGCTCGGTCTTTTCCAATGCCATGCATCAAACTAAAACTAAAAGGAAACTGCGTTTAAAGCACAGAACAATAAATTATAGATGACGTATAAAAGGACGAGGCTGAGAAGCGAAGCTTGTACAGGATCCTTACCTAATCATTGAGGAGTTCCTACTCCAGGTACAGAGTCTAGACATGTTACTGTCATGTGACTTAGTAATGATTTAGTGTAATGAGCATTTTGAACACATGCCCATCTTAGGGGGTGACTTATCCTGTGCCAATCCATCGGAACTGTTCCTCCGGCAGTATTACTAAACACACAGATGTCTCATTTAAATAACACTGTAACAAAAATAACCATCTAGGAACAGTTCCTTCATAGCTGTACAGCTGAACGTCCTCTGGTCCAAACTAGAGACAGTTATCCGAAAGCAGATCCTGAGTCTGATGTGTACTGTACGTCCCAGCCTGTTTGGGCTTATGTGGTCACTACAGAGACAGACGGGATGCTCATACAGGCAACGTCTAGACCATGACCTCTCTGTTAAATTATTACTCAAACTTGTGCACCTCAGTAACAGCGTTCCCTGTGACTACGTGAAGCACCACAGAGAAAGTCCTTCAGAGACATATGCTAGCCGTATTTAGGTTGGAAATGGTTTTAGAAAAAAAAAAAAAAAATCTTTCAAGCCACTAAAGGGTAAATTGACTTTTAATGGACGATGGCATTGTTATTTTATTATACTGAAACCGCTTATGGAATTTCTCTCTCTCTTAAACCTTTACAGGTTTAGACCTCATCTGCCCACAGTGACCTGTTCATCTCTGGGGCACAATGTGCTCTAACTTTGTGCCTCAGACCTCAGAAGATTAGCCTTTAAAACACTAACTGTGTAATTTATTAAAGATTTAACACCAGTGTTTTGAATTCCGTGTTCTTTATTGGTTTTTTTATATTGTTCCAAACTGTGGCTCCACAATCTAATAATCTAATTTAAACCATGGGTATGGTTATGCAGCGCTCTGAAGACCTCAGAAGACCTCAGAAGACCAAACTGTGTTGGACACTGGGCCTCCAGGGTTAAAGATCCCTGCCATACAAACATTTGTAATGTCTTGAAACAGAAAGAAACGACTTGCGTGCTAACAACCAGACATGGAACACTGTGTGAGCTGAGAAGAAAGCTCCCAAAACCACAGTCAGTGACAACAGTCAGTCAACAACCGCCACAGGCAGGGTGAAGGTATCAGAATCTATTATTTGAATTTATATACTCTACACAACGGTAATGAGCATTCTGGTTGTCCACCTACTGTATATACGCCATACCACAAGATGCACACCACTCATCCGCAGTAAGGTTAAGGAGGCCAGGTTGAAATTTTTAAAGAAATACAGAAATGGGACACAAAAGTTCAGGAAATGAGGTCAAAGTGTGAAGAAAGAATCTGCTTATGGTCCAAACCAAACAAGCTTACTAGCCAAGCATGGTGATGTCTAGTCAGGTTACTAGTCAAGCATGGTCGTGTCATGGCTTGAACTTGCATTGCTGCTTCTGGAGGATTACCTCTAATATTTAACTGATCATAGAACTTATGATGGTGGCGATATAATTCAGGAACATTCTGTCTACCAGTTTAAAGAGAAATGCATCCAGTCTAATTGTGAAAAAAATCATCATGCAACAAAACAACAACCCAGAACACACGGAAACACAACAAAGGACTTTTTAAGGGGAAAAGTGGAAGCGTTTAAAGACTGACAGAATAAACTGGCAGACCTCAATCCAACCGTGCAGCATTTCATGAAAACTGTGCTACAATGTTGGAAAAGCATCACCAAGTCGGATCGCAAGCAAGAGACATGCCAAAACACAAAGACCAAAACCAAAAGTGTTATTCCCTTTACGACTAACTGTTCCTATACTTTTGGACTCCACAAAATTGTGTAGTCTGCTGTGTTTTAACATATTTACTACACATATTTGCTGTGTATTAACATACTTACTATATGTTCTAAAAAGTTAAATGGTACTATAAAGTTCCAGTAAATGTGGAGTAGTGGCTCAGGTGGCTAAGTCTCTAGGTTGTTGATTTGGGGACATGAGGATCTGGGTTTGAGCCCCACCGCCGGTGGATTCCACACCCCATGCTACCCAGCCACTGCATGCAGTGCTGGTCCCAATCCTGGTTAGAATAATGGGAGGGTTACGCCAGGAAGGGCATCCGGGATTGAACCTGTGCCAAGTTGTGTGTGGATTGGATGGTCTGCTGTGTCAACCCCTTGATGGAAGGACCTGAAAGAAAGTACAGTTTCAGTAAATGAAAGCTTGAGTGTAGTCAAAACAAAAGTATTGGCCTTGCTGTTCCAGTACATTTCAAGGGGACTGTATATCATTAACGGATTTTTCATTAAGCGAAAGCTTAAAATGTGCCAAGTAGAATCATTTCCCCTTCTGAAAAGTTTTCAAGTAGAGCACCTTCAGTAAGACAGACCCGTGACCCATCCGAAGAGCCCTCAAGGGACGACTTTTCTGCCAGCTGAGTGCCTGTCTATACAACTGTGGGTGTATCGATCCTCACACAAAGTCGCTAAGTAGGTTATCTCAGAAGCCTTCTGATGGTATCAGTAATGATGAAGTGCTGCAGGTTGTGTTGTGTTGACCCGGGTCGAGAACTCTGCATGACTTTTCCCGATTCACTTCTGCACACATTCAACTTGGAACACACTGTTCTGTTCTGTTCTGTTCTGTTCTAGTTTTTATTGTGCTGACCAACAGCATTTCAGCCTGTTCCCTGCATGAACAATTACACAGAGGTGCAGCTTTTCAGTTAATCTGTACAGAAAAGAAGCTGAGACATGAAAGAGAGCGAGGCGGAGCAGTCCAGACCTGGCACTTGCTTCAGCAGTCCACGGATGAACAGACACAGAAGGAGAAAGAGGAGGAGGAGGAGGTTCGACACTAATCCAGACTTGGCCAGAACGTGGCTTTTAATCCTCAATCCTTTAATGCTGGACAGAGGCGCAGACGAGACGAGACATAATACACGAGTCTGCATTAGCCTCATGCCAGCTCATTACCAGGGAACGCTAACTTTCGAAGGCTTTACGTAACTGGAGCTGGGGCTTTTCCTGGTTCAACGTTTAAGGTTTTCTTTAGCTTTTATCCACGACAAAAACAAAACAGTAAATGAATAAAACGTGTCTTGTATTTAAACTCTGTGACAAAATGAAACACATTTTCTTCAACAAAAAAATTCGTAATTGCGCTTGCAAGGACACTTTGATAAAGTGGCGTAATTTGTGTGTGTGTGTGTGTGTGTGTGTGTCTGTATGCAGTACTTTGTCCTGGGGCACTAATGCACATTTTTGCAACATAAAAGAAAAGAAATATTCAAAATGATAAGATGATGACTAAAATCTTTAATTTTCCATAACAAAAATGTCACTTTTCGACCCGAATTTTGTTACTTTTTTTCCTCTCTCTCTTTTAAATTAAGTCTTGTATCTTTGGCTTATTCATTGTCATTGTCTATATCGCTTTGTCATGTATACGGGGTCACAGGGACCTGGATCCTATCCCAGGAGACTTAGGGCATGAGGCGTGGTACACCCTGGATGGTGTTCCACCCATACACACACACACTCTCATTCACACACCTAAACCTAAACTTTTTTTTTTATTGGAGTACCTGGAGAAAACCCACAAAATATGCAAACAGACCAGAGGTGGGAATCAAACCCAGACCATGGAGATGCAAGGTGCCAGTATTGACCACTATGCCACCATGCATTTATTCATTGATTTATTTACTCAATAAGGTGATACAAGCAATAAAAATAAAAATGATATAAAACAAGCAAAAAAACTGTCAAAAAGTTAAACAGAAAAAACAAAACAAAAAAAACAATACACATTACTACACACACCACCCAACTGTATAAATGACTTTTCTGTCTAATCACAGTCAAGACAAGCGAAAAAAGCAAGTACTCCTCTAAAGCATCCAATATATTATTATTATACAACATTAATAGAATTTTAATATTTTATGTTTACTAAAAAAAGGGATAAAAGAGATAGAGGGCCATAAATAAAAATCACAGAGTAGCATTTGCAGCTCCTTGTGTACATAACTAATCCTGTAAAATAGGGCTTAAGACTAAACCACACTTATCTGTCAAAATGAACGCTGTTCTGATTACACTTGAATTAAAGCAGACGCTTCAGTCCTCAGACAGACTTATTCAAAACTGTTTCTCATTATTATGTAAGGTTACTCCCTGATACAATATGAAGCTGCCTTGCCAAAAACCCGCTGTAATTTAAGAAAGTGATGCAAGTCCCTGGCCGGTGGTTTTGGCACAGTTTCCTCTCTCTGAACTGTTCCCCTTGAACTAAAAGCACTAATAATGTTTTGCATGGCTCATGTCTTCACCCCCTACTATACATTCAATATGCTTAAATGTGCATGATATTAAAACAACTCTTCCATCATCCTGAGCATGATCCACATCCAAGTGAGTGGAAAGTTCTTTTTTTGTTTAGTTTTTTTGTAAAAGCATTAAAAGACCTCGGAAGTAATCATGCATAGCGTTGTTGAAAAGCCATAAAATGACCATCAAAGGCTCGAGTTTCAAATCCTTCTCATGAGCTAATCATCAAAATGAAAAGCTTGAAGTTCAGCATCTGAGCAGGAAACAATGACGCAGTTGGATAACAACCTCCTGTGTCTTTCAGATGAGCTCTACGTCAGCACCGGCGTATGATTTTACAGTCCCTCAGACATGAAGTTCGGGACTTCCTATAATTATCAACAAACCGAGCAAGTAGGCGGCGTTCGTCATCTCCCCGCTCTACAGTGTGGGCGTTCCTCGATCAGTCACTCAGAAAATCTGGCAGCGGTTAGCCTTTAGCTCCGCAAACCCCAACGTGGTGGAGCGAGCTGTCATGTTTGTTCAGTACACAGCTAACACGACGACGCCTGTTTGTTCCTGTTAAAGTTAAATCCATTCACTGAAGCAGTCACGTTCCCTGGAAGCCAGCTGTACTCTGAAATCAGGCAGTGGATTGATGTGTGCGCAACGCCGAACACACTAATTGTGTAATTCGCATATTAATAAGGTGAGACATGACTCTTTATTAACAACAGAATCTGTATTTATGGGAACTGCACATCAATCATCATCATCATCATCATCATCATCATCATCATCATCATCATAATACCTTTCAAAAAAAGCCCTAAAAATAAAATTGTAAAACAAGCAAATACTATTTATTAAAATTTGTAACAGAATTATTCAAAATATATAAAAATATATTAACAAATATATTAATATAATACACATCATACTATTTTTCTTTTCCCGATGTGTGTATACATTTTTTGGCTGACTGAGTATATATATATATTGATCAAACGTTCTGAAACTGTGCGGGTGAATAGGACAACTTGGAGAATGATCCAAATGTATTAGCCCCCCTCCATCCACCACTCCATTGGAAGGGTGACAAAAACATAAAAACAAAAAAAATATATTTAAAAAAATAAGACAAAAAAAAGAAAAACACATATACAAACAATATATAAATAAGTTAATAAATAGGCGGTACAGTGACTTAGGGTTATGGCTGTTGAGTTGCAACTCCAGGCTCAAGGGTTCGATTCCCGCCTCAGGTCTTTGTGCATAAAGTTTGCATACTCTCCTTATGCTTGCTGGGTTTCCTCAGGGTCCTCTGGTTTCCTCCTACAGATAAAAGACATGCAGGTTAAGATAATTAGCATTCCCAAATAGCCTGTAGTGTGTGTGTGCCCTGCGATGGATTGGCACTCTGTCCAGGGTGTACTCCGCCTCCTGGAATAGGCTAAAGGCTCCCTGTTTAAGTTTTAAGTTAAGCCTTTATTTGTCACATATACATTACAGCACAGTGAAATTCCTTCTTCGCATATCCCAGCGTAACTGGGGTCAGAGCGCAGGGTCAGCCATGATACAGCGCCCCTGGCGCAGTTAGGGTTAAGGGCCTTGCTCAAGGACCCAACAGTGGCAACCTGGTGGAGCTGGGGCTCGAACCGTCAATCTTCCGATCAGTAACTCAGTGCCTTAGCCCTCTGAGCTACCACTGCCCCTGCCCTGTATACAGGATAAAGCGGAAAATAAATAAATTAATGAATAAGGCAAAAATACATTTTTTTTTTTTTTTAAGTTAACAGCAGTTTTCTCAGGCCACCCAAGAACAGTGTACATGTTTTAGCCTTGCGTTTAAGTTCATGAATGACTACTGTGGAACTATTAAAAATCTGTTTATAAGTGTGCAACATTAAAAGAATGTAAACTAGAGCAGACTGGAGGCTGAGATTCACTTCATACCAAAGATTTTCAGGGTGCATGAAAAGCCATGTTTATTGGTTTGCAGCCAAACTGCTGAGCTTCCTCTGCGTAATGCTGAATGAATCCTTTTAGCTATGATTCTAGGTCATGTTTCAGATGTAAATTCAAGTGTGTGGTCATCATGGTTACTAAACACACATGCAAATAAATTCCAGGGTGATGGCCGAAAGGTCAGAGGTCAGTGTTATGTTAAATTGACATTCCGAAGGGAACAGGGCTAAGGCTACTTGGCATGGCGTGTGCAGGATTATTTGCAGTTGTGTAGTCGATTTTCGACTAGACAGTGTTTACTCTCCTTGAAAGTAGCGTATAACTAGATGATGGTCTCTGATTAGACATTAGAGCAAAGAGTTACGTTTCACCCAAATGTGAAACCACCTTTCCACTCACACCCCCATCACCCAGTACACAGCCTTGGTTCTCAAACAGGAGATATGTTTTATTTCCTGTGAAGGTGTACATTTCAGGGTCACATATTGAATGTGTGCTATACATTAGTAGCCTAGATTTAGACTTTGCTGCAGTCATCAGTAACCACACAGGCGAATACTCTGACTCTGCTGTTTCTTATAGACCGTGTTCCAGATGTTCCAAAAGTACCCCAAGCTGACTTATAGTCCATGTGAAAATCTTAATGCTAAAGGCATAATGCTAACCTGATATCAAAAGTCACACAGCTTGGTCACTTTATTCATTTCTTTGGCATGATATTAATAGATGATTAATAGATAAACAGAGAGTGTGGTATTTCAGTATTTCAGCATTTCAGTTAGGCATAATACTGAGTAGATCCCACTTTTTTGCCACCAATACAGCCCTGACCCATCAAGCCATGGACTCAGCTAGACCTCTGAAGGTGTGCTGTGGCATCTGGCACCAAGCCATCTAGAGCAGATCCTTTAAGTCCTGTAAGCTGTGAGGTAGGTCCTCCATGGATGAGATTTGCTTTTCCAGCATGTCCCACAGATGCTTAATTGGATTGAGATCTGGAGAATTTGAAGGCCAGATTCTTAAACCATTTTTGCCATGTGGCAGTGCGCATTATCCTGCTGAAAGAGGCCAGTGCCATCAGGAAACACCATTTACAAGAAGAGGTGTATCTGGTCAGCAACAATGCTTAGGTAGGTGGTACGTGTCAAAACAACATCCACATGAATGGCAGGACTCAAGGTTTCCCAGCAGAACACTGGCCAGAGCATCACACTGCCTCTGCTGGCTCGACCTTCGTCCCATAGTGCATCCTGGAGTATTCTCTATTACTAAAAGAAATTTATTTGATATACCATATGATAACCAAAATTTCAGTCTGTATGTCTGTATCTCTGTCCAGCCAGATTTTGTCACAACATCACACAAAACTGGCTGGACAGAATTTAATGAAACTTTGACAGTCCTTAGATATCTGCCTGAAGTTTAACTTGCACCATAATCAAAATCAAAACTCGGAGTAAAATTGGTGTTATAAACAGTTATGTGCCAGATTTAATACTCTACTTTAAAATAAGCTACTTGCCCAATGTGAACAAACACCTGAACCAATAGATATTAATAAGAAAAGCTGAACTGAAAATTTTCACTAGGATTAGTTCGTATTTTCTCTGCTGAAACAACAGCAATGAAGTAGTATAAGTAAATTTTAACGTGCTGGAGACAAAATTAAATTTTTATTCAATCTACTTTTTTGATTTCTCATCTGTAATTCACTCTCCGATTACCAAACAGGGAGTGTATTTGGCTGAATGAAGATTTTTATAAATATCTTGATTCGATATAAATTTTTTCCCCCCAATTCTGTTACAAATTTAAGACCATGAATCTTTTTTCAAAACTTAAAAGTTTTATACCTTTGTTTTTTTTCAACAGCTTCATTTACAGTAACATGATTAATTAAATGTAGCCCGTTCCTTATGACATTAGTTTCACTTAAAAACTAAGTGCAGCATTTAAACAACACAAACTAACTTAAAACTTGTTTAACTTATTTAAAAACTTATAAATTATACAACAATTTCTTTTTTCCTGAGCACTCGTTGTGTTTTGAGGCTGGTGTAAGCTTGTGTAATGCGTGGGTTTGAGATTAATTTCCTCCCAGAATTTGGAGGAAAAGGCTAATCGGAGGTTTTTTAACGTGTGATAATGGACCGCCATAAAATGCATTTCTGTTGCACCACTCAAAAGCTCAAAAGCACTCAGCACTGTATCGGTTATGTCCAAGGCTGAGAGGTCATGTCTGATCAAGCTAAAAAACAGCCAATTCTGGCCACTGGCTGATCGACTGGTGCATCTCTATTATAAATGGAATAAAGCATTTAAAAATCGATTTTGGAGTCAGTGTGGTGATACATGAATCGGCACAAAAAATAATCGTGATTCTTAACTGAATTGTTATTTAAAAAACTATCACTTTAAAATTCTCACTTTGATTTGGGATTAAAATGCTAATATCGCTTATTGAAATGTTTTTGAAATTTATTGAAAAAAACATTTCAAACATTTCAAAAATAAAGGCTAAAACCTAGACAAATTACACAAACTGTTAGACAACCTTTCTCGGCACCCTTTTTGCACTAATTACGGCTTTCGGCACTAAAAGTGCACACATTTGTGGGTCACGGTGGTTGTGTAAATGAAGCGGTCGGTTGTAATTACAACGGAAACAGATGTATATGACAGACAGGTGGTTTTTATAGCACGTCTCTCTGTGATGGTTTAAAGTTGTCCCACATTTTAACACTTTTCTGGTGGAATTACTGCCTCATTAAATTCTTGGAAAATAATCAGTAATGTGCGTGCGTTCCTGTGACACGGACACGATCGCGGTTTTCACGCTGTTTGCATTTTCCACCCAAGAAAGCAGTGGATCTGAGATTGCTGAAAACATCTGTGGTGGCGTCACTGCACCTGCCAAAGCCACCGGTGTAATTAATTACTCCTGCACAACAGTGACTTGGATTTTAATCAAGAAAAATAAGTGTGCGCGACGCGACCGGAGGAAGGCGGCGGCTGTAATTACATGTCCGGTGTGGGATTTTTCCCAGGTGCAAATATGAATGGCGGGAACGAGGCCAAAAGTTTGATAGCTCTTATGCATCATTAGCTAAAGAGCATCACTTACTCTACAAAGTGCTGTCTGTAAATAAGAGCTGCAACTCTTTCATGGTGTCTGTTTGCGTTCTTACTCTTTCTTTGCTCTGCATCTCTCACAGTGTTGTTATTCAAATCCACATGTTTGCAAGACAGGGGCCCAGATAACAGCTTGTTTTAGTCTTAAAATTTGGCAGATATAATAAAAGAAAAAAAAGAAAGAATTTTGATTAATATAAAAACAGTATAAAAGTCAGAGTAAGGGTACATGTTAATATAAAAAAAAAAAAAGACATTTATCAGTGCAACACGCTTTTAATCAACCTGAAGAGCAAAAGCAACCATCTGTTTTCCGGGTTATTTAAATTTTTTTAATCAATTATTGCATAAAGTGTTTTTTCCCCCACTTATACAACTTCAAATTGTCAACTTCAAATTGCGTTAATTTTAAACTATTTCTAGTTACTAGACTAGTGAGTAAGTTACTAGAGCTCAAAAAAACTTTAGTTACTAGTGATCAAACAATTCTCAAACATTTTCTTTGTTAAATAACAATTTTAGAGCTCAAGACACTATGACATCAGCCCTATGTCCTCATCGTGTGTGAAGGGACCTCTTGTTGTTCTAAGGATTATTTCTTTTTTTTTTTTTTCCAGCATCCATGGGCTCTCCTTAACAGGAAGTCAGATATTTTTGGTTGTTTGCAAAACGCACCCAATGGAATTTGATAACCAGAGGGATTTATGGATGCCCCGTGTGTCTCTTTGGGATGCGTCTGGTGTCTGGGGATGATTCTCTCTACCTAGAAGACGGTTCTGGC
>JAOVVA010000002.1:2994081-3006807 GCA_028565275.1 Leiocassis micropogon | reverse complement strand
TATTATTATTATTATTATTATTATAGTACTGTACATAGCAGACTAGTGAATATTTCTTATACAGCAAAAATAATTGTCGCCACTTTTCCAAGCAACCCCACACATGAATGTTCTCAGGATGCTTTACTGTCGGTATGACACAGGACTGACGGTCCCAGACAATCGGAAAAGAGGATTCATCAGATAAAAATGACTTTACCCAGTCCTCAGTAGTTCAATCCCTGTACCTTTTGCGGAATATCGGTCTGCCCCTGGTGTTTTTTCCTGGAGAGAAGTGCGCCACTCTCAGTCCTCTGAGGATGTGTCAGGATGTGGCCTAGAGGTTGACTGACAGCATGCCAGGGCTAATTACAGAGGTCATAAAAAAGAATGATAGATACACTAAGAGACACTTTTGGCAAGACAATAAAACAAAATTTAAAATAGAGACATACAATGTATGATGCATATATATTATATGTACAATGTATGTAATATATAAATGTATACAAAAAAAATTTATATATATAAAGAATGTGCAATATAAAAAGATATATAGCGGGATGAGTAGGACATGGAGTATGAAATGAAATGATGTGTGAGACAGCAGCAGCGGTATTGGCTTTAAAATGCAATTAGTAAATAAGAACCAGCAATGTGCAACATTCATAATACAGAATTGAACAGCGCTGTAGTAATCACCATGTTAATTTTGGTGTATATGTGGGTATATAAACAATTTGACATGATCTCCACGGGCACAATTTAAAAAAAAATAAAATCTGTTAATTATATCCTAATAATTAGACAAAAAGTGACCCTTGCATCTGTGATAATTCTGCATTGGGGCTATTCTCAACTAGAACAGGAAAATGAGCCAGGACATGTTTAATCCAACACTATATCTAATTAGGCTTATTATCTCCTCTCAATATTTGTACTAGATAAAAAAAAATAGAGAAAAGAACGATACTTCAGATGAAGCAATTAGACAAACTTCCACACCGCAGTGAAGTGTGAGGTGGAATTTAGCACAGCTTGATCAGTTCATCCATGCATTAAATGCATAATTACACACTTCTAGGATCAGATATTTCACTTTTTATGAAATAACTGGATTTCGTAGCTTCTAATAATCACTCACTATTCATGACCTACAGTATATTATTATTACATTCAGACAGTATTTAATTTTCTTCACTATAATATCTTTTGTGCAGTCGTTCAGTTCTCACGTTCTGACCTGTAAACTGATGAAGAAATCATGAACAAGTCTGACGTACTGAGAAAACTTTCTACCTTGATGTTATCCAAGCACTAGTGAAATGCTGGGATGAGTGCATTAGTGTGTATAATGTGTTCTGTTATTCTGCACAACCAAAAGTCCTGGTTTGAACGCCCCTTGTACTGTAATAGCTGATTGTTATGTGCTGGAAGTTTTGTTCAACATATTTTGATATCTGTTGAGGTTTCGACTATCCTTATAGTGTGACACCAATTCTGCAGAAAAGCCTAGGATTAAAATCACCAAAGTAGGTTTTGTGTATTAAGCAAATAAAGCCAAGGGAAAACCAAAAGAGCATAAATAAAAAAAACAAAAACATTGTAGGTTCATAAGATACAAACAAAAACATAAAATCCTTTGGTATTGTGCCACCATCAGGCCTATGTGGGTCCCATCATGTATGTGAGTAGTGGGAGGCCATAGAGCACTTTTCCTCCAAATTTAATGTTTCTACAGTATGTCTTTTCTTCTTTGCTATTCAAAAGAAGGATGACAAAAACAATATGGTTCCAGCACACTTGTTTTTCTTTTTTTTTTGGTTTCTTGGTCTGAATCTCCAAACACAAAGTATATCTATGGAACTACTGCTCTTTTGTCTTTTGGTTCTGTTTAGCCATGGTGGACAGCGGTCCGGAATTAGCTCCATAGAGTACTCCAGCAGATTGAATCAAGAGCTCAAAACATATTGCTGCAAAGGAGGAAAAATGTAATTAGTTGTCTTTAATTGTTGTTTTTGCTGTCCTTATATTAATTATTCAGCTCATTGCAGTTCATCATGAACAAAACTAGACATTTGGGCCACATCGAAAACCCCTTTGAGCAAACTGGTTTAACTGGCGAGTACAAACTATTTTGAGCTGCGCAGAAAGAAATCGATAAATGGGACATCTAATGAAGGAAGCTGTTTATTGATGGATGAACTTGGCAGATTCATGCAGCTCCACCTTTTTACGCATTCTTTCTTTCTTTCTTTCTTTCTTTAACCTTGTGCTTTGGCACAAAGCCTGACTTTCTCTTAGAGACTCTATACAGAAGACTTTCTGTGGCTGTCACTCCAACTTAATTGTGTAAAGCAGCTGTAAAAGATGGAGTGCTCTTTTGCATCATTAGTGTCCTCTGCTGACTACAAAAGATGCTCATATAAGTGTATAAGTGTAAAGTAAGTATAATTCAACAGATTAATTAGTTTATATTCTCAAAGCTGCTGGTTAATTTAATGGCTGATGTTTAATAAAAAAAAGATCAACTTTCAAATGCATAAAAATGACATTAACATTTATTTTTCTTACATAAAGCAGAACTTTCATTTTCAAGAGGAAAAACAGTTGCCATGGTCACACCTCAACAAACAAAATAAAAAAAAGGATGTTTTATTGCATTATAACAGGTTTTAACACAATACCATAAATAGATGTAAAATTTTCTGTAGCTCTCGGTGCTGGAAGGAAATGAGGGAGAAGATGGTATTCCCCAAAACTTTCCCCAAGATTTAAGATCAATATTGATTTCTGTATATTGAACATAACAAATGCAAATTGTGGTTATTTATAAGTACAGTACAATAATCAAAACCATTCAAAGGACTAGACATGCATCCTTTAGCAGCCATAACACGAAAAAACAACTTGATGTGGCTTCAAAATGCTCTCGCAAAATGAACAAGTTACTAAAGCTCAGATTGAAGCAAATGAAAAATATTTTAATTCAATATAAAAAACTGGTCATAAATCACTGACTTCAGAATTTCAGATGAGACCAATTACATGCATTAATGTTAATTATTTAGCTCATAAAGGAAAAAAGAAATCTTTTCACAAAATCTCATAGTGTTGTTATTTACTTTACCTCCTCTGGTCTCATGAGTGAGAATGTGACGTGTTTTAAGAAAAAAATTCAAAACTGAGTTAAATCACTTTCTTCATTCAGAAGTGGGATTACTAGAGATTGATTCAGGGATGTAGCGTGATTCTTTCGTTAATAACGATAATTATTATTATTTTTTTTTAAATAGATTATTTATTTATATATATTTGCATTTCAGTTGGTAAAATGTTGCTGCTCCTCTATAATCCTACAGGTGGTGCTGTCTAAAGTATTTCATGTCAAGTTTGTTTAGAATTGTAACAAAAAACAGAAAAAGTTCAAATATTAAATTGGAAAAGTTATCAAATCGTGATGCTTACAGAATGGCAATACAAATATAATTGGCACCCGGGTATCACGATAATATCGTATCGGGTGGTCGCTGATGATTCCCAACCCTTACTTAACACCTAATATTATCAAACCAAAGCAAAAAACAACCAAAGCTATTTCATATCCAGATCCATAAACTACAGCATTTATTCACCACTGTACTATATTTTGGCTTAACACTTTTGTAAATGTAAATACTGGCACAAACTGTCAATTTTTTTTTAAATTAAATCATTTTAATCTTCTACAACAAGAAAAATCATTACATCGTCAATTCAAGCTTTTGAATAACGGTTTGGTAGGTCTAATAAAAGTATTCTGGTTATGATTTTATTACTTACCAGTTAGATGTAGTACTTAGAAAACTGGATGTACAAAATACATGAATTAATAAATAAATAAACTCTAATTCTTGTCTTCCGTCCAACTCTCGCATTTGGCTCAATGTTTATCAACCTTCCCGGCGACTTAAGCCTACTGCACCGATACAGATTTGACACATTCTATCAGACTATATCATATTATATGAAACTTTTCAAAATCTTAGCAACAAATATTGCAATCTTACATGGGATAAATGCTGAATTAGATTTAATATAAAGAGCTTTAAGAAATGGATAAAAAAAAAGAAGTGAGCAAACCGAGGGTTTTAAAAAGTCAGACAAGTCAGACATCTGTAAAGAAAAATTAACTGGCAACTTAAATCAACTACAAACAAACAAACAAATAAATAAATGATTAATGGAATAAAACATCCACTTTCTTTAAAAGTGTTAATAATTTTTGATAATTTTTTATTAATTCCTCTAATTAAAACATCTTACAATATTTCAAAATGCTTACATGTGGATATTTATTTATTATTATTTATTTATTTTAGCAAATTAGCTACTAAGTTTTTCTTTCAGAGTTTCTTGACTGTTGCATCTGCTTCTTTTTTATATGCAAAATGCAGCGCTTTCCCTTTTTTTGGCCTGAAAAGTGGTTGCTTATATAATGTGCTGCTTACTTTTTTGGCATACTCATATTTTTATTAAACTTTTAATTTTGTAGTGGAAAAAATTTGGTTTGAAAATCACAAATATTTTTGTACTGACTCAATAATAAAGTCATAAAATAATAATAATAAAAAAATCCATAGGACAGTTTGTACAACAGCAACAAGAAAAACAAAAAAAATATCCTTAAAAAAAAAGTTCGCTGGCAGTTAAAAAATGCTCCTAATTTGAGGAATATTCGTCAAACTTTCATCACGTCTGATGGGATGCGGAAAAGTCACGTATATCAAGCAGACCTTAGACTGCATTATATCCTGTATTATTTCCTGTATGAAATGCATTTTAGCCGCATAGCAATTACAAACAGCTGTAAACATCTGGCCTTGAGTAGGTTCAGGTTTTACACCCTTATGGATGGCTGGTTGGTGTAAGCGAATCCAATCCCTAAAACTGCTAGTCAAGTAACATGAAATATAATATAAAGTATGTCTTTGTATTACGACGAATGATTTATACGCATAATAAATTACTGCACTCATTGTTACGTTCAAAGGATTTCTTGTTCCATGTATGTTTTTTTTCACACGAGTCATTTAATTCGGGATATTGTGTGCTATGTTTTGTCTACGCTACTTAACAGATCATTGAAAAAACACTGATGGTGCTTTTTTAATTCCACTTTGGTGCCACAAAACCCATCATTATGAAAAGATAAGATCTTTCATGCTGGAGTTTGAACAGTGACTCACCTCATGTCTCCTGTGATGTTTGTTCGGTCTGCGTCACGTTTGCAGCACGTCATCGGGAGTCGTCCTGAACCCTAATCACGTTTTTGAATTCAGAAGATTCCGTGATTATGCAGTGACCTTCAGGCATTTTTACATTTTTTTTTACACAACAGCTGCAAAGTGAAGCTTATGTGTTTGGGGTTTTTAAATCATCAGAGGTTTCAATATGAAAATAAAGAGAAGGTTTAAACACAAGGTTAGATAAAAAAATAGTTACCTATGTAAATTAGGGTTAAAGGTGATGTATGGATACACTAACTAAATATTAATTTCTAACATGTATTTATGAAAGGGAATAAATTATGAAAAATGATCACTGGCATTGTTATTAATTGATAAATAATTTAATCCCATCACCGTACAAGTATTGAAAAAAATTTTTTTTTTCTCTTTTAAGATCATTTTGCTATTTTTGCAGTTCTAGAGTATGTATTTAGCCATAAATCTCTCCACAGCCGAGTGTGTACTTGTAGTTTTAGCTCTGTTAAAAGATTTATATCTAAAATTAAACTTGCAAAAACAACAAAAGTTGCAACTGTTAAAAATATAACAAAAAGCAGAAAAAACACCCATCTAATTTTCTAATAATTAATGATTCCTGGAGGTCAGAGGTTACATGCCCTCGCGTTGTCGCGTACTCCACTGACCGAGAGAACTCAACCGAGCCAATCAACATCCACAGCACAAGGATTCCTTTGTCCTATAGTCATTTGCATCTCAAACGCAAATATCAGTCTCTCCTCGTATGTACAGTGCTTATATGAGATGTGACATATAAACACATCGGCTTTAGATCTCAGTCCAAATGAAAACACGGTGGATAGTAGGGGTTGAAAGCTGTATGAAAATATGTTTTGCTTAAATCTCAGTGACTCCCAGATGACTCGGGCTGTAACAATAGCAGGATTGATGAGCGGGGTGGACAGCGGCCTATGCATTCGCTCTGTAACCTCTTTCGTGTGTCCAGCTGTTTGGGCGTCTTTCACAGGCAGCTCTTGGGTGTGTGTGTGTGTGTATGTGTGTGCACATCGGGTCAACAGGTTTATCCTGCCAAATGACATGCTATTAATCCCAGCTCGCTCTTTAAAGACAGCGTTTAGGGGGAAATCCAGCATCACAGCTGCACAAGCTTTCGATTCTGCTCCCTCTTCAATTAGGCATTACTTTTCCTGGCATCTTAAAAATAACTCTAATTGAGTGTCAGATTCATGGTGCTATCAGAAAATAATCAACAACGGGGTGGTGTGATGAAGAGGAGCTCTCGTTAGCCTTTGAACATTAAGTATTTTCCTGTACCCCCCCAACCCCCCCCCCCCCCTATTTTTTTCCTAATTTAGTCATATCCAGTTCCTCCCTGTCACTAGGGGGCTCTCACATTAAGGCTATTAATACCAGTCAGCCAGGGAGGGCTGAAGACTATCACATGGTTCCCCTGAAATACGTGACACCAGCCAACCGCATCTTTTCAAACTGCTCACTTGGGCGTAACACACTCGGAGGACAGCGCTATCCGATCCTTCCGCTTGCGTGAGCTCACAGACGCCCATGATTGGCTGTAGAGCCGTAATTAATGTGGGAGCACTATGTGCCTCCCATCCCACCCTGCTGAGAGAGTGCTTTATTCCTCTTACACCACAGCAATTTGATAAAAATTTCAATTTTTCATTAAATACAAATATTATAATAATAATATTTATAATAATATTAATTATTTCTGGTTATTACTTGCATTATAGTAGCTACAGTACAAACCACACCTTTTCCTCCTTTTTGAAAAAAACAAACAACAACAACAGAAAGCGTAAACTTCTGGGTCCTGGCAGAGCTGCTGTTATATACTGTCCATTTGTGACATCTGGATATAGCAGAGCTTTCCTGTAGGACTACAGGGAGACTGGGCGACCGCCTGACCTCCTGACTGTGTGGAAAATGAGAGTACGATTCATTCGGAATGTAAACGACTCGTAGGGTTTGGATCTGATTCCTCTCCTAAAATGCATCAGCTGTGTTTGTCCAGGTGACACTGATGCTGGAGATGAAGCTACATGTGGAGATAATGTGGAACAGGAGGATTAAATTAAATGTAGACACTGCTTAGCACATCACATGCGCACGAATGAAAAATTGATGTGTAAAAAAAAACAAACACATGGATGGATGGATAGATGGATGGATGAAAAAATTAATGTAAGAAGGAACATTTGGACAGCTGTATGTATGTACTGTATGTATGTATGTATGTATGTATGTATGTATGTATGGATTGATGGATGAATTGATGGATGGATCAATGCATTAATTAATTGATACAACCAACCAAAAACAAACAAAAAACAAACAAACAAACAAATAGATGAATAGATGGATGGATGGAAGGACAGATGGCACAATTAATATATAGATTTATGAATGAACGAAGGCATAGATACATGAATGCATGGTTGAATTAAAATGGGTGTATTAATGATATGAGGAACTAAAAAGTTAATGGATGTATGAGTGAATGTATAAATGAGTGAATAAATGGCTCCAAGGACAGATGAATGAAATCAATCGATGAGTAGATAGATGAAGTGATGGGTACATTGATGAACAAACACACAAATGGACAAATGAACAGATGGTTGGAGTAAAAGATCAACAGATAAATAAAAAAATGCATAAATGGAGCAATAAACCAGCAAGCATACAAACAAACAAACATATAAATAAATATAATGATAATGGGCAGATGATTGAATGGATAGAAAGATGGATGGGTCATTTGTTTTAAATATTTTCTAATAATTAATTAGTTAATTAATAACACTACGGATGAATGAATAGCTTCAAGGATGGATAAATGAATTGATGGATGCCTGGATGATAAAGAAATGAAAGGAAGGTTAAATGGCTGAATGAATGATAAATGAATCACTGAACAAACGAACAAACAAACGAATGAACAAATGAATACATGAATGCTTTCAAGGATGGATGAGTGCATGAATAGCTCCAAGGATGGATGAGTGGATGAATGAAGAAAGGAAATTAATGAACAGATGCACATATAGATAAATGGAAGATGAATAAAAAACAAGAAAACAAGTAAATGAATAGATTGATGGATTAAAAAAGAACAATCAAATGTTACAGTGATAAACTGAGCACAGATGTCACCTATCTTTATAAGAAACATTATAATTAATAATAAAATGCAATAGTTTAATCTGTACTGTACACCACATTCAATTCATTTTCCCCCCAGCTGTTAACATCTGGCTGACATTTTAAAGCAACTGAGTCCCAATTCAGCAGTAATTATTAGCAAGTTGAAAAGTTTGTACCCCCTTTTGCACGCTCTGACGTTTTCATCAGAATGTGCTTCATTAAAGCATCCGGTGACGTCAAAACACTCAGAACACATCCAAGTCTTATTTAAGACATAAAAAGTTCAACAGGTTCAAACTCCCAGGCAGAGCGCTGCGAGCAGTTAAGAGACAATGATGAGCGGAAAAAAGAAAATGACTTGCACGTGACCTGAAGTAGAAAATAATGACCTCTTACACAGATGGAGAAAGAAATAAAAAAAAGATGTTAAAGTGATTGGATGAAAAGAGTGAAAAATAAGATGGTTTAAAATCCCAGAGAAATTCCCAGAAATCTTTTTAAAAACACAGAGTCCATAGTTTATCACATCCCACAATCTATCTTCAATTTTACTGACTAGTAATATGTAAACAAACACCATCTTTATTACCTATGATAAGATAATAAAGAAGTACATGAACCCCATGGCCTTGCTCGTTTAATAAATTGAATAAAGGTTATTGATACAGAGCATACTGTAACATTATCAAAAAAGCAGCAAAAATTCAGAATTAGATCTCCCGTGAGCAAGTCAGAGGTAAAGGTGTGCAAATACTCGTACCTCTGGCATTTCATACCTGAATCAAAGTCTAAACTCCACTGAAAGGTGAATGAAAGATTGTTTTTTTCATTCTTTAATTCATTCATTCATCCCAGTCAGGGTCGCAGTGGATTCAAAGCTTATCTTAAGAATACTTGGTGTAAGGCAGAAAAATACCCCAGTACATCGGGAGAATTCCCAGAATTCCACACAGAATCTGCTCGCTCTGACCCCTGCCTACCAACAAGAAGCTGGGATATGTGAAGAATTTATGACTGTGTATGTGACAAATAAAATTTGAATTTAGGAACGTACCCTTAATCTACACAGACATGCAAGGGGTTTCCGCACCTATAACATGTCTCTATATCAAGAGGTAAACGCACACCTTTAATTTTATGATAAAATGTATGCACCAAAATGTAATAAACCTTTTTGTGTTTTTTTAAATTTTTACCCTTTTCTTTAAACTGAACTATACTGTAACTCCACAAACAGTAGAAAAGCAGATTTCACGATTCCTAGTGATGTGTCCACACAGATCGGAGCCGTTATGAAGGCTTTACAGATACATCTGTAAATGACTTTAGCAAATACATCTTAAAATTAACTGTTCAAAGGAGATTATTGCATATTTTGTATGCCTTTAGGATCAATGTAACTCTCTACAATGTAGAAAGAAACTACTATTCGCACTTCTGATAGCGATTCTGCATTTCGGTGCTGAGTACCAGTAATATGCAATGAGAATAAAGTTGCACCTTCCTACCTGAGACAGTTCACCTTCTGACTAAACAACCAGTCAGCCTCATTTTCTTCCTCTTTTCTTTCTGTCATTTCTTTCCATGCTTAAAGATGGGTCTATTCCAACCTGAAAAGAAGGAAACTAACAGAATTTAAAATAATGCCAACACATTTTGGTGCACACATTCTATCATAAAACTATAAGTGTCTATTAATTTCTTGCATGGCTTTGTGCATATGCATTGTTAATAATGCTGATTTGGTTTCATTATTGGGAATTTTGGATATTTAGTGACATTACTGATGTTAATGTTCAGTTGCTGGATTTTTGTTTTTACACAGCTGCGTGAAAGGCTATACAGTATTTACAGTAATAGGCACCGAATGAATTCTATTCTGTGCTCGCTAAGTGTTAATTGAACTCTGGGTCATGTATACTTCCAGGCAAAGAATTGCATGAGAGAGTTGTCACACGCTCCTGATAAAGCCAAGTCATTTATTATTTTTTTTCTAATATATATAGGTAAAAGAAAGTTTTGTCTGTACATTGGTAAGAACTTACTTTTTCAATGATATGTTTATGTTTCATTTTCTGAAAATTTTCTGTCTATCCAGCCAGAATTTGGCACTGGGTGTGAATCCAACCCGGGTTTTCTGCATGGCAGCCATAACACCTACCACTGAGCCAACAGTGCCCTTACAGTATGTGCCAGATTTAATAATTTACTTTGAAATAAGCTACTAATAAGCAACTTGCTCGATGTAAACAATAGATATTAATAGATATTAATTAGAAAAGCTAAATTGAATAATATTACTGGGATTAGTTTAGTGTTGAAGTGGTATAAGTGAATTTTAACACACTGGAATCATTTTAAGACAAAACCTAATCTTTATCCAATCTACCTTTAAAATTTCTCATTTGTGATTCACCCTCCGAGTGTATTTGGCTGACTACGAAAGAAGTACTACTTAGTGTACAGTAAACAGGGCGTAAACACAAACTTTTATGTATCCCCTGTTTCCCATTGATTGTAGTAAACTGAAATGACACTAGATTCAAAGTCTTGCCATGAATTAGGTACATTTTGTACAATTTCCTAATATTTAGTCACCAATCCAGTGGAAACTAATACCCTAATATAATATTGTTGTTTTATCTTTGTTACAGGCAGACATGTACCTGGGCTTCAACCTAAAATAATAATATTACTGATAACATTAACGGCAGACACCCTTATCCAGAGCAACTTACATTTTATCTCATTATACTAAGCATCAAAGGTTGAGGGCCTCGCTCAAGGGCCTAACAGTGGCAACTTGGTGGTGCTGGGGTTTTGTGTTTTCATAGTCCAACATCTTACCCACTGAGCTTCTCCTGCCCCATGTTAAATTTAAATACCCCACATTAAAGCTCATCAGTTTTGAACTATTTCTACAAACTGTAAATGAAACGAGCTTTGCGTGAAACTGGGGTACTTTTTTTTTTTTTTTTTATTGTGAAAAGAGATATAAAAAAAAAAAAAAGTGGGCAGGGAGTGCTGGAGGCTCGGCCCCGTGGCTGGTGCGCTGTGACGCGCTCTGTGTCTGTGTCTTTTGTGGTGGAGAACCCCGGCACCCGTCCTGCTTCCATCCATCAGCCCTTCTGCATCTGTGGCTTTGGGGGAAAAGGGAAAGAAGTAAGGAGGGCCAAAGGAAAAAAACAAACAACAAACAAACACAAACAAAAAGCGAAAGATGCGCGTGGCGCGGTGAGGAGTCGGTGCGCGTCACCTGTTGCGGGATTAAGCATGCGCGTGCTGAGCGCGGACCTGCGGGTCACCCTGCAGATTCTGCCCGGTTTCTTCTCCAACTGCCTCTTCTTCGTGCTCTACGACTCGGTGGTGCTCGTGAAGCGCGTCGTGTCGCTCGTGAGCCTGTCGTGCGGCGGCGGCGGAGGCGCGTGGCACCAGCGCATGCTCACCCCGGCCGGCGTGCGCTCCATCTGGAACAGCTTTCTGCTGGACGCCTACAAGCAGGTGAGCGAGTGACCTGCGCTGTGCTGTTTCACTGTTTCAGGGGCAGGTTTAGGGGCAAAAATAAAAACTGATTTATTTGCATTCTATTGCTAATGAAGAAAAAAAAAAGCTCCAATGCATATAACTTTTCACAGCAGATCCACAGCAGTGCAGCATGATCCTGCAGCATGAGTCTGCATCCAAACTACTGTTTAGGTCAAGGAAGTGTGCTTTTGAGAAGTTCCAGCATTTCAGTGCACACTGTAAATAACTTGTCTTTATGATTATTAAGACACATCCAGGAAATATTCTAGGTGATGCATAACAATACAACATCTTGGATTTATAGACTGAATAAGTTGTCTTGGTAAGCTTTTATAATATAGATGAACTCAATAGATATTAGATACTTCAGTATGAACTTATCCTGGATTTAAACTATGCTTCTCGAAAAGAAATAATTGTCTCGTAAGTAAACCAATACATGTACAACAATTCAGCATTGTGAGTCGCATCCTGGAGTTTGTCATTTGTCATTTGTTGTTGTCATTTTATATTCTTTCGAGACCCGAATCTCCTCATATGAGGACACTACTGTACATTGTCGCCTAACTTCATTGTGTATATATATATCCTTGGACCATCCTCATAGAAGAACTATTAGGTATAATTCTTTTGCCAAACTACATACTGGTTGAAGACATTGATTAAATTTAGAGTTATCAGCTATAAATGAAGAGAAACAAACAGTAGAAATTGCAATGCACACAACAGTAGAGTCAGGAGAATCTGTTTGCCATAGAAGTTTTAGGATTTCAATGCATTTCATTCATTCATTCATTCATTCATT
>JAOVVA010000002.1:2957791-2974104 GCA_028565275.1 Leiocassis micropogon | reverse complement strand
TTTCATGGCAAAAGTCAGGAATCTAATAAAATCTAGGTGATTCCAAATCTAAGGTGATGTGCATGACCAGTGACATATATCTGCATAAACAGTCATAACAGATAATAATAATAATAATAATAATAATAATAATAATAATACATTAAGAATGTATTATATCACAATATAAATGTTTATAGTTCTTTATAATATTTAAAGAAGTATAGATAACCTTTGGCCATAAATAAGTGGACACTGAGGTGACTAAATGATCGTAAAGTCGAAATGTAATAACCAGTTTGAAGCAAAGCTCCGCCCCTTTGGATCCGGCGACACCTCCAAGAAGTGTGTAAAAAAAGAAACCCCAAGGAGAACCTGGATACAGTGCAATGAAAAAGCAAACCTAAAGATCACCTCTGCACACTCCAATCCCACGGAGACGATAAGAATCAGACGTGATGTAAAAGGTGTGAACTGCATGTCTGCATCCATATGACTGTTTTTATTGTTACATATTCTGTTGATTCTTTTTTGAATTTTTTTTATTTAAATAAAATTAAAAACAACTGATAACAAGGAAACCTCAGTACAGGTAAAGAAGTGTGTCTTGTAGTTGATTGACAGCGTCAAGTATTCAAATATCCATGCGACTTAGAAACATCTGGCAGAAAGATTAGACCTCTAATCTAACAATATTCTCTGATTTCCATTACAAAATACTTGTGTGTATATGCGTGTACTGTGTTTTTTTTTTTTTTTTTTCTGACTTCAGAGTCTTTCATCAGATTAACGTCAAGGTTTTTTTTTTTTTTTTTTCTTCATGAAGCACAGGGAATAAGATGATCAATACGATCTCTCTGTACAGTAGAATAATTACTAAAAAAAATACAACTCAAGTTCAATATGTACATATAATCTACCTAAAAAGTACAACCGCTATTATTGTGTCATCATAATGTAATAAAATATGTAAACATATTTTATTCTTTTTTTTTTTCAGTCGACTGTGACAACAGATAGAATTCACACTTTTCACGTTAAATTTATTTTTCCGTATAGACATCCGTTAACAGCGTTATAGTAGGAGTGCCAGTGTGCACCAGACAGCTTTTTCATAAAAAAGAGAACAAGAGGAAGTGGACCAACATACATCATGATCGCAAAAAAGATCAAAGCCGGCGCCAGCTGCGGAGGAGACGTGACATCCGGTGGCAGCGGCGGCAGCGTCACGTTCAGAGGTGAGGATCAAATAAATTCATAAATAAATAACAAATAAATAAACAAATAAACAGGAAAAGTTGTGTCTGATGGATCAACTGGCCTGGCAGATCTGTTCAACCTCGGCTGAACGTCATACATCGTAGTGTAAAGATGGCATGCATTACAATCAGTCGCTTTACTGAGACAAAGATAAAATGCACCACTTCGCTCAAATTCACAAATTCTTCTTCTTCTTCGTTGTTTTTTTTTCCTCAAACGTCACAGTCGGTTGTAAAATCCGAATCATTTGGTCGAGGTTTGATTAACAGTGCCACGAGAGCGCCAGAGAGCCGTCCTCGCTCGTCTGATTTCATTTACTACAGTGATTTTTTTTTTCTCTTTTTTTTTTTTTGCAGAGAGCAAAAAAAAAAAAAAAATTGACACCACATATAATGTATAAACAATACAAATCTTTCATAGGTATTTATAGATAGATTTTTTGGCAAGAGTCCTTCTGTCTCATTCTCACACACAATGTGTATCTCTCTCTTTCTCTCTCTCTGTATATATATATCTATATTTTGTCCATCTCTTATAACATCGTGTGTCACTCACATGCTTGCAATTTCCAGAACAATATTCACCTCGCTCTCGCTCTCTCATTCAGATTTTTTCTTGTTTGTTTTTTTCTTTTACAGGATTAAAAAAAATGCCAAGGATCACATACCTTTTTAAAAGTCACTTTTTTTTAGGATAATGATGTAGCTTTGAAGTATTCTACACTGATAACGGCGTCGACCGGATCGAAGAATAAAGGTCACTAATGTCGCTATTTACCATCGTGGTATGCTTACACAATAGTGTGCTTTATATTACAGTTGGTGTGAGAGCTCAGTGCCTCAGCACAGTGCCAAAATGAAAATCTCTCTCTTGCTTTTTCTCTCTTTCTCTCTCTCTTTCTGTCAGCGCAGCTCCTGATACGCCTTGGCGTCACCCGTTTCACAGTCGCGCAGTCTCACACGTAATATTCCTTGTCCTTGTTTTTCTGTTTCTTGTTGCTGCCTTTCGAGCCGTGCTGCTTGTCCTTCATGACCGCGCCGTTGCTCTGCGCTGAGTTGGTTATGTAATTGCGGCTCTCGTCCACTTGGTACGACCCCTCGTCCCTGTTTCTGTACTTATACATGGCGTACAGGAGGATGAGGATGCACAAAGCGGCAGCAGCAACTATCCCGACGACCATTCCAGTGGTGCTGCTAGATTCCCGGACGACCTCGGAGGCCCCGGGAACGCGCCTGACGCCCGGCTCCGTTGGGATCGCTGTGGGTACATTACGGAACATGGGGGAGGTTATTAACGGGCTCTTCGGCTTTTTGCGGTCTACGTCATAGGAAGTGGGCAATGGACGCAAGACTATGTCAGGTTGGGGTTTAAGCTCTCGGTTATTCATTTTGCCCGCAGGCCATTTGGGCGGTGCTGCGGCGGCTGCGGTGGTGGTGGTGGTGGTGGAGCGGCTCGGATTGGGGGGAAAAGACGCGGTAGTAGTAGTCCTACCGTGCTCGGAGGCTTTGTTAGGTCTAAAGTCCTTGGCTTCCCACTTAGGCGCGTGAGCTTTGTAGCCACCTTCAAAGGCCGACGTGGATAAGGTCTTATCTGTGACCAAGGAGAAGGTGGTGTAAACATCTTCATCATCGGTAGGGGGCAGGTTAGAGTCATATGCTTCCCCAGAGCCATACCCAGATATCACCAAGTCATCATCATCATCAGCATCATCATCAACATCATCATCATCATCATCACCATCATCACAATCATCGCTGCCTTGGTCCGACAAGCAGGGCAGGCCCGCCTCAGTGGCCATGGACAGGGACTCTTTGGTGGTCTCAATAATGGTGAGGGGGGGGCGGAGGGTTGGGGGGGGAGGGATGAAGGGTGCACGTGTAGCTACAGGAGGGAGTACTAAGGGATCTAATTCACCTCCTAGGATGGAGAAGAAACAACAGATTATATCAGGAGGCATTTGGAAATCAAAAAAAAAAAATGAATACACCAAGAATAAGGAAAATAAATAAAATACCAGACGAAAACTCATACAAAGCGACTGGACGTAAAGCAAAATTTTAAACACAAATAAAAAGTCAATAAATTAATAAATAAATAAATAAAGCTTTGGGCCCTGAGAGGTGTTCATGAGAGAGCCAGAGACCGCTGTTATATAATATTTAATAAAGCATGATTCGCATCTCTTATAATTAGTCATGAAAAGGCAATACAGCAATGTTTAAAGTGCGTTTATTAATTTTGACTTTATGCATGTTTATAACACCCTATAACCACCAATCCTTAAGGAATTGGTGTTATAATGTGTTATGAGGACTAGTTAAAGGAGCGTCTTTACAGTTGCCTTTCACGCTGATCTTTGTGTTAAATTTGCATTCTTGTTATTTGTCCATGAGATTTCTTGCCACCAAGATAGAACTTCGGAAAGGACAAAATATCTTCCTTTACACACAAAGTGGAGAACTCTGTGTTTGAGGGAGCCTTCAGGAGATCCTGCAGGATTTGGATGTAATCTCTCTGAGGGTCGGTCTGGCACCCCAGATGCCCCTCCGGGCCTCGTGCCTTTTACACACCCGTGTACTGAAACCCAAATGGCGTGGACTGTCTCAGAACCCTGACGATGGCTGAGTGATCCCCGAGCTCAGAGTCAGACCGAGTTCTGTTTAAACGCATTCTGCTGAAGAATTCACTTTTTCATATTACTGTGAATTCTCAGAACATCAGCTGAAAGATGCACATTTAAAAAATATATATACGTATATTTATGGTTTTAAAATGTGCTCGACTTTCATGCATGTGAACGATTTTTAGTAAATTAGATATATTTTGTTCTACAACGTAAATCCAGGAACAGTTTACAGGAATAAACGTGACCTAATTTCTTTGCCATCTGACTAAAAAAAAAAAAGGCACTAGGCTGCCTCATACTGGATTTTTTTTTTTAGAAAACTTACCAAAACTTAATTTATCATTTGTAACAAGTTTCCTTACATATGAATGGCCACTCATAACAAATTTTTAAGAACTGAAATTTAGCAAAAAAAAAAATTATTGCCATACAAACCATACGAGCGACCGAACTGAGCCAAACCGGACCTAAGTTGTGTGTACGTCCGGTAGACATTCAATACTTATTTGAGTCTGTGGAAAGCCAAGTGAAGTGAGTTTATATATATATATATATATATATATATATATACATACAGTATATATATATATTTTTTTGTGGTCTTTTTTTTTAGCATTTTGTGCAAGATTCATCAAAGACAGCACAGGCTCAAGGCAAAGTTTTCAAAGCAAGAAGAAAACGGAGCCACTTTCAGTTTGGTTTTTAAAGCAGCCGGTGCCAAGGGGAATCATAAATTAAGGTGAGATTTAATATCTATTTATTTCATATTTTGATTCATTTACATGTCTTGATTGTTTTTATATTCAAAAACATGATTATATTGTAGGAAATTGGTAATATTTTTTATATTTTTGGGTCTGCATTTACATTATTTCCTATGGGAAAATGCAGTTTCATGTCTCTGTATCATGATATCATATACGACGTATATATGTATTTTTTTATCAATGTTATCCGACTAGCTAGTGCTTCCTCATGCTTCCGTGGTATACTTGGAAAAGTGTTTTTATCCACCTTGCTAAACTCACTAAATTAAATTTGCACAATCTCTGAACACTCTCTGGAATACAGATCTCCCTGCGTTCGAGAAATCTTTTCTGATTACAAAAATTAATCTGCTGCCAAAAAAAAGCCGTCCTTTGAGGAGCACACACCGAGCCAGCTGGAAACCTAAACCATGTTTTAAATTTCTCCAGATACGGCTTTCTTCTTTATGTTTTTAAACACTGTCACAAAGACTTAGCCGTCTGCCGTAAAGACTTTATCAGCTAATGAAAATCTGATCTGAGCGAAAAGCTGATTAACATGAAACGTTTTCGCTGTGCGGTGGACGAACGAGCTGCTTTGCCGAGTTAACGGGGGATTAATTAGCTCCTTGTACACATCACACCGCCAGCGTTCTTTCTCCCAAACACAAACTGCGTGTTTCTAGCTGCTGCAAGATACAAACACGTGTATGCAGCAAACAAGTAGATAAATAAACCCCGAAATAAGAGAGCAGAGGTACTGCTGCATAGACGCAACATTATTTAGAAATGCAAATCTGCTGCTTAGCATCGATACGTCCTAAATCTTATATTTATTTCATGGGGCAGAAATAAGAAACAGAAATGAGATCCACTCAATGGTTGTGTGATATGATAAGCTGATACTGATATCGTAATAGCGCATAATCATTTAAGGTTTTTTTTCCGAAATATTTAACATTTTAAGAATTATTTATAGAATTATATCTTTGAACCTGCATTGTAGAAACGTCCTCGAGAATTGTGATACGATACAATAGTTATATTGTCTAGTCCTTACACAGCTGTTCCCATTTTAAAAGCTAAAAATGTATTTATAATTATTTTTTTTTGAGCGAGTGAGAGAGCGACAGTCCTGCCATTCAGGTTTGCAAATACGCAGCATGAAAAGAAATTAAAATAAAATTTAACTTGGAAAATCAAATCAAACTAAATCGAATAAAAAACAGTTTGCTTAAAAGCAGTTTCAGAATTAACTAGCAATAAATAGCAAATATTTAAATATTCAACCAGTAAAAATAATTTGAAAAGAAAAATAAACAAACAAACGAAAAACAAAAACAAACAAAAATCCACTTGCTTAACTGCAGTTCCAGAATTAAAAGGCAAAAACATAAATAAAACAAAAAATTATATATATTTAAAAAAGCAACTAGTTTAGCAATATTACTATTCACAGACAAGCACAATGTAAATCAATAAGAACACTGTATTGCACAAAATAAAATAAAAAAAATAAAAGGCTTTTAAATAAACATAAAATTAATATTTCAAGGGAAAAATAAGCATACCAGATTTTTGTTAACTTACATCAACAAATTGCCCGCATGATTTTGGCATGAAGAAAAAATGCACAAAAGAAAGTTGTGTAAGAATGTCCTTGGACAAGTGTTTTGTTTTGTTTTTTTCTCTCTCTTGTGAAAAGAAAATTACTAGCCACTGTATTTCTTGATAAATATAATCTTCAGACATGAGTATACAGGGAGGCAACAACACATACATCCACACCACATAACATGAAAAATAAACTTCACCATTATTCTGTTTTGTTTTTTTTCTTTGTTAAAATACAAAAAAATCTGTACATATTTGAGCCTTGGATTCGAGAGATAGATATATTTATAATATATATAGCATTTTTTTCAATAAATATCTACATTCTAGTAATTAAACTTTTTGCTTGGATTGATTTCATAATCGTAAATTCTGAATGGATGGATGACTGTACATATTTTGCCATAGCTAAGGGGAAGGAAGGAGGAAGAGAAGGAGGAAAAGGAAGAGGAGGAGGAAGGTGAGGAAGGTTCTGGACCTATGAACATACTACGTAGGAGATGATAATGATGGGGGTGATTGTGTAAGTCAGTTGCCATGTCCATGTAAAGGCAGTACGAAGCGGTCGGGCGGCATTAGAGCTTTTGGCTGTAAGGAAGGGATGGGGATATACAAACAATGAGCATATACATGCCCATCTACGAAAAAAAGAACAAAACTCTTAACACTGACAATCTGACAAACCCTAAACTGCAACTTCTTCGCCATGCAGTTTTAAACAGAAAAAAAGAAAAGAAAAGGAAAAAAAAAACAGTTCAAAAGTCAATTGTTTATCAATATCGCTAGCAGAATTTGATGAAAAACACCACTGAGATGTGGAACATTTTCACCGACAATCATATGTGCTGATTTCATCATTTATTTGATTTTAAAAAATCAATAAAAAATGTTTACAATTAAATTGCAATTAAAATTTTTAATATTTAATCTTTGTTTAAAATTAATTGTAAAATTGCTATTATTATGATTATTTTAAAAGGTATATGCACATAGGGTATTCGATGAAGTAGTTCCAAATCTAAAAAAACAAACAAACAAAAAAGGAACAAAAGAATATAATTTCTAATTTCGTGTTTACATCTTTCTTAAGTTTGAAACACTGCTATTTAAAAAGAAGAAAAACACATAATTTGTTTTATGTGTAAAAAAAACAGACAAAAAAAGCAAAGCAATTTAAACTTTCACTTTCACACACTACAACCAGATGCACAAACTATTATAAAAACGGACACAGTCGAGAGCCGGACAGCCGATTACGCGACCGCGCAACCGACCGCCGCCTCTGTCACGTGACCCGAGAGACAAAATCTATCTGCTGTTGTTAGTCTTAAACACGTAAACAGGCGTGCAGTCTGGATGTACGTCAAAGAGAGAGGAAAATTGGGCTGAAAATGGGTTAATTTTGTACTGCAGGATGTCGTTGATGCATGCTTAAAGTAAGTTGCATTTAGGGAGAGTAGACAAACGACAGAGCAAGCTGCGTTCAGGTACGACATTAAACACAGAGAGAGAGAGGATCAGGCTCAGGCGAGCCGGTGTAACCGAGGCCTGTGGGTGACCGAGCCGCTCCAGCACAGCCTTCGCCATTTTAATGGCTTCTATTAAAATCCAAATTCAAGTTCATCGTTGACCTTTTATTTTTTTTTTCGGATTTTGTAATTGCTAATTGAGGTGAGGTGAGAGCGTGACTGTTCTCCACACCCACAGACTTTGGTTCAAAAGAAATCTGTACATTAGATAAAATCAGAATTCCACAAGAGGCCAGAAGACTTAAAAATCAACGGATTTGTAAAATGTAGTAAGTGATACAAAAAGAAATGGCTTTAAGCTGTGGCTACATTGAAAGAATTTCTTCAGCTCAACTTCTTGTACAAAATCTACTTTCCAACTATTTCTATTTAGTAAAGAATCACATAAGATGCTTTTTATTGAACTCTACTTGCAATTACCTGTAATCATTACATAATGATTGAATAAATTACTGTAATTAAATGTTGTGAAATATCTGCGAAACTTTTAAAATGACAGCTTTACCTTTTCCCTGTGTTAAATTAACATCTTACAAAGGAATGTCAATGATTTGATAACTTTTGTTACTCTGTTTATATGAGAAACATTTCCAAACCAGCGCATTAATAAATAAATCTGCTGCACTATTGTCAGAGCTGCTGTTACTGAAAATTAATCAACCATCCTGATCAATCACATATACTGTATACCGATATGCAAACTTTTATACATTCCTTTACTGACAATACACCAACAGCATTTAGCTTGCTAAATGTTTTCTAAGCATTTCACTGTGTATCGTACTGTGTATGACTGTGTATGTGACAAATAAAATTTTAATTTTGAATTTGCTATAACTGCTTTATCGCAACTACATATTCTATGAATAATAATGTTTTTCTGAAATGTTACCATGCTAGGTTTACCCCTTTAAAACCTATTTTTAAAGAATCTACTTTTACAGTGAACTTGAGAACGTTTCAGCGATAGGTATTCACCACCATCAAACATCTAGTACTGTTATAACCTGAAGCTGAAATAGACTTTTTTGAATCTGCAGTACATACAGTAAAGCATGGTGGTGGAAACATCCTGACAGATCATACTTACGCTTAGCATTCTTAAATGATGGATTTAATTTTGCTCTGTGGACATTTAGATTTAGAACCAAGACACAATAGTTTTTCATGGTTTTGTTATACGTAGAATTGAAAGGCTCTTTGGTCCTCATGATGCTGTCTGTTTAGGTAAATTCTGTTAACAATACATGCATATTCCATTACATGTACAATAATGAACTAATTTATATTGTATGTCATCTTGTATAATGTATATTGTCTGGTGCACAACAAAAACCGTTGTAAAATTGCACTTTGTTTATACTATTTTGTCCAGAACCCTGTGTTATAAGGTTTATCTTGTACAGTATAGTGTTCAGTTCCTTGCTGTTGTACTGCATTGTTTGTTGCTGAAGTTTACAGTATAGTCATATTTTATTTTAAGTACAGTTTTAGCTTTTAAGTAATTTAGAAGTCACAGTCATTTATTCATTTAGTCCGAATTCAAAAAATGTAATTTAGGGTTTTAATACTAACACTTCTTTTTTATTAGTAAGAATTGCATCTCAAACTCTTTGTAAGAATCTCTTTGTTTCCTCAAAACCTACCTAGACCTATTGTACAGTATATAGAATTCCTGTTGCTCAGACCAACAGTACACTTTTTACTCGTAGAAATTTACATCCCAAATGTTGTCTATTCCACATTTTATTGACTTATAATATAAACTCAGATATTCTAAACTGTACGTTAGATATTTGATACTAATGTACTAATGTACTAGCAAAATGTTTTCAATATCTGTCATTATATATTTTTAATTTTTGAGGATATCTTCAGTTTTAATTTGGACATAAACCACAATTACAGATACCGTATATTCTAAGTTAAAAAATGAATTGTAATACAAGTATTAAAAAAGTTATGAATTGTAACAGTTGACCTTAAAATTTTTTGCCAACTTTTCATACTTCAAGAAACACAGATTGTAAATAAGAATTCCATCGTACACTATTGCTAATCTATTACTTATTGTAACAAATGACTCCATTGTAAGAACTTCAACTAATTACAGATTGTAACACCCAATGTGAAGCTATTGCATTGTTTCGCAACAACATATAAATTATATACATTTTAATATTATTCTAAGTTATTTTGCGTCGTTTTATAAAAGAAAGTGCCATATTACATATGTTCTAACAGTTCTCTGGATGTATTTCCTGCTCCTTTCATCAGGTGTGTATCTTGGTGCTAAATCTTATCAGTGGCTGCCCTACACTGGAGTAAATTAAGCAGAACCTGCGCTGTTAAACAGCCACCTGCTGACACGTGATAAGCACGAGCACTCCTGCGCAGGATGGAGCCAAACAACGTGCTCTCTTCCGTCTCCGCCATCGTTTCTACAATCAGCATGGGGCAAACCCACTTGCATTAAAAGAAACTTCTCAGTGTGTGAGTGTGGGAGTATCAAACTTCGAGGAGTTTACCAGATCACGCCATCTGGTGTTCGAAGTGAGGGAAGTCGAGGATTGTTATAACTATAAGAGTAAAGTTTAAAATATTCAAAACGCTGAATGTTACCTATTCGCCAGCATTTTAATTAATTTGTTTTAGAATAGTGTAAAAAGTGTAATAATTTATTAAATTAAATTTCATCTTATTTTTGGAAGGTGGATTATTTATTATGACATCAATGGATATTTTTATTGTTATTTTTTTGCAGTTATGTTTAGTTCATATTAATTTTTAAAAGTTACACTAAAAAAATTACCGGAACATTTTACTTACTTCATTTACTTTCTATTTTTGTTTTATTCATTTATGTTTTCATATTTTAACAGTTGCACAAGGGTAGGTGAAATAATAACACGGAATGTGCGAAATAATTCAAAATTAAACAGCTAGTTTTTTTAAAGGTCATGTTTGATTCTGTGACTTCTATGCCTCTTCTTCTACCTCTTCTTCTTTGTCTTGCTATTATTAGTGTAAGTAAGTCGACCTTCCCATCTATCCAGGGTAGGCAACACTCCTGCGACTCTTTTCACTGAGATTTTACAGAAACGGTTTTCACTCCGTTGCTGAATTCCTGTAGCTTTAATATCATCACTGATGTCTTTGTCCTTGGATTGAGTTCTGCCCTGGTTGTGAAGCGCTTTAATCATGTTTTAGAAAATCTTTAAATAAGTCCAGCAGCACTGAAAGAGAGAGAGAGAAGCTGGTGCTGAAAGATTCAGCAGTTTGGTGGACGGGTGACCTTGAGCGAGCTTTTTTCGCCCCGTGTTTATTGTGATCGGAAAGTAAATTAGCAGGAGGCTAAACTGATCACAGCGCTCTCTATTAGCTGTTCCGCAGAACCGCTCGGCCTGATAATTAACACTCTGGGGAGTTTTTACTAATTGCGACTTTGGTCTTGTTCAGAGGCAACGCGTTCTCAGTAGATGAGAATGAAGAGGCGTTAGCAGTTACGCCTGCTCTGTGGGGTGAGACGCGAGCAAGATAACAACGTAAAAAAAGGCATTGATTTAAAAACTCAACCATGAATTTGATTTTAATTGTGATACTGTAGGAAGATTTGTTTTCCTCCAACCATGGAAAAGGATATGTATGTAAAAAAAATTATTTACAATTTAGAAAGTTGTTAAAATTTTTAATTCTTTTTTTAAAATTAATTAATAATAAAAAAAAATCCAAACAAAAAAGTTAAAATCTCACCATAGTTTTTGTTTTTATGATTAACAAGTACGATTAACAAAATGCTGCATTTTACTTGAAACTATTGTACTCATGTAAGATACTGTAGTACAACTCTGTCTGGCTCAAAGAGTGTGAAGTGCATCTTCACAGGTTCCTTTGGAGAGATACTGAAGAAAAACGAAATAAGCCATAACAAGGGTCATCATCGGAGATCGCCCTGCTGGAGGAGTTGTGCAATTAGCTATGTGTGAAACGGCAGGGTTGGCAAAGTTCACTCTCACTCACTCACTCATCTTCTATACTTGAGGAGGATAGCTATGCTGATGACATCCTTACATTCCACAATGACTGGGAGAGACTGGCCATGAAGAGGTTCTGACAGCTGGCGGATTTGCACTTGTGCCATGAGTTACTGTAGCGTCATCTTAATGTCTCCAAGAGCGGCAAACACTGCCTTTCTACATGGAAGCAAGACAGCTCTGAAATGCAACTGAATTGTTGGTTGTGTAGCTACTAGCAAAAAGGGTTGATTTAAGATCTTGTAAGACTTACTGCTGATCTTCATCACTATGAAAAACAGGTGGTGCACTTGATTTATTGGGTCAGTTAATCTTTCTTTCTTTTCTTTTTTTTTTCATCATAAATGCAATTCTATGAAATGTGATTTTATGAAAATAGAATTCTGAAAGAAATAAAAAAATTATCTGGATTCTTTCTTTTTTTTTTTTTTTTACAATTGTGAATGTAACAATGAAAAAAACATTCAATTTGTTCTATTTTTAGAAATTCTTGATTTTTTGTTTCTTGACAAAAGAGTAAATGATTACTGTTAAATCTGTGTTTTATCTTAAGGGTTATATATCTTTTTTCAACTACATTTCTATTTGTTTGACTTGACTCACAGCTAATTGCTTTTTTGTTTTACTTTTACCAGTAAGTCTCTATGTACTGTATATATTTTAATTTCACATTCAAAGATTATTTCTTCAATGTGTTGTGTTTATTATCTTTAAAGAATAATAAGGAATTAAAGATTTCTGTAGTATCTTGCAATAAAATGGTGATTTCCTGTTTTTTTTTATCATATAAAATTGAATGTGCTGTACAGGAATCTTGAGATGCATTTAATCAGCTTTATTTGCATTTTCAAATGCAAAAAGTTTTTGGTGTGTGTTTAATGACTGTAGATTTCTACCAGGTTTGTAGAATCCCATTTTTTTTTTTCAATTCTGACTGTAAAAAACAACAACAACAACAACAACAACCAAAAAACTTCTTGTCCTTCAACTGATCTGGTGAGAATGTGTTATGAAAAATGTCCAGATTTATGAAATATAGAGGCGTGCCTTTTAACAGTTATTTACCAGCAAGTACCCTAATGTGGAAATGAAAAGAAAACTAAACCTCAGGCCTGCTAGCTATTGTAGCATGTTTATGCATCATGACTGAAATTTAAGAGTCCTCTTATGGAATTCCTGAAGGAGAAATTGAAGGAAAAAGGGGAAAAAATTCCAACAGTTTTACAAACAGAGAACAGAATCACGTGACACAAGGACACTTTCAGACACGGACATGTGGACAGACAGGAAGTCTACACATAGAGACGATGCAGCAGCAATCATTGCAACCGCAATCCTTAAAATTAAGAATGGCGACGAAACTGAAAACAAAATGGAGTCATATACGTCAAGCCAGTGGGGTTAGTGTGGATGGTGTGTGGAGCAGACGACACGGAGCCATGCAGTAAACCATGACGACGGAAAGTTCTCCGGAGGATGGTTCTAGCTGAGAAGCTACCATACACTCTAACATGCCACAAATGACTGACTGAGAGATGATTTTTTTTTTTTTTTTTGTGGCAATAAAATTCTTTTTATGCCATCTGCATTTCAATATTAGCTTATGCAGAACGGCGGGGGAGGGGCAAAAGGAAAAAAGAGGATAGTATTTACCATTCTTTTACACAACTTTCTTAATATTACTTGTTTGTTTAGGATGGCAAGAAAAGATTTTGTTGCCAGTTGGTTTGTTTTTTTTTTGACCAAAAATGGGAATGTCAAATTTGAAGCCCAAAAAAAAAAAAGAAGAAATTTTGACCAACACCAACAAATCATGCGGCACAAGATGAGGCGAGACAACAGGAACGTCGTAGCCATGAAACAGATGAGAAACCCATTAGAAAGGTAACAAAAACAGAACGACGGAGAAACAAAAAGCAAAACCAAACCGAAATGAACAAAATCAGCCAGACATGCTAAAGAAAACAAAAAAAATCAAAGAAAAACAAAAAGACAATAACCCCAGAACGAGAGCGTCTCATGCAGCTGTCCAACATCAACTGATGGGGTTAGAAATGATGGCATGAATTTCTGTGTAAACGTGACTGGATGATTGGGGCCCTAGCGATTTTTCTTCATGATACAGATAGAGATCAAGAAGTGCTCCCACTTTCCGACTATCTCAGCTGGAAAAAAATATATTTGACAGAAATTGGGATTGACAATCAGGAATGAGACTCGATGTTCGGAATTGTCTGTCTCGTCCACGCAAAACATCCATCACCTCTAATTTATAGAGGACAAAAAGCCATTTGTGTGGGCTACGAGCTCGCTAAAAGCCCTCGAACCTTCTTTACGCAGAGATAATTGATGAGTGTTTTAGAGAGCGATGAACTCCAGGGCTCGGCACGCTGGAGAGTTTTACATTACCATCCAGCTGCCTGATACGTGACCGTTTTTTTATTGCCGTAACGGCCGGCGTGTTAATATTAATATTATATGAAGAGCACTTTGGTGAAAGTGGAATGATGTGAGCGCTGACTTTAATATAAAATGAAAAAGTTATTTTTTTATATTTGAGAAATGTAGATGGATTGATAAAGTTACTGTTTAAGATTTGTTTTATAATAATAAAAAACAAACCTATATTTTAAATCAGAGAAATAGACTACAATATATTTATACATTTAGACTACATTGTTTTAGATTTCAAATTGTTTTTATAATAAAAAAAACAATGCATTTACTTTTATATAAAATTACAAAATGTATTTTTTTCATGTTTATTTATTTATTTATTTATTGCAGTGATGAGATTTCAAATTACTTAAAAACAATAATACACTATGTAATCTTTCACAATCAACAATATTTTTTCCATGTTGGACATTTTAAAAATGAAAGAAAAAGCCACCCCAATAAAAATGTAGTTAGATTATTATTAGGATTCTTTATTTATGTATCTATTCATTTATTTATTTATTTATTAAAAGTACAGCTATGCCATATTTGGCTTTTGGCTACTGCATAAATTTAAATTTTTTTATTTAAAAATATATAATCAAAATATTAAAACTGTGTTGTTTTGGCACTGGCAATTTCTTAACAGCAAAATGTCATAAAATATATATTAGTTTTTGTTTTTTAATTTATAAATATATTAGAACATTTTTATAAGCAGAAGACAAACATACAGAACTTCATTTAGGTGTTTAAAATATTTTAATTATAAAAATTATAATATTTTCCATTACAATTATGATAAATTAAGTAATCTTTGAATTGCATTTAAGATTAAATATTATATTTGTTTAAAATATTATAATTCATTCAATTTTAAAGATTAGAATTAAATATAATATAGAGTTTTACAGTGAGAAGACAGACGAAATGTAATTTTATTTTATTTATTTTTTTTTTTTTACAAAAATAGCCAAAACCCAACTTCTTTCAAAAGCGTTCTGAATTTAAATCTGATTCATATTTTAATTTTTTTTATGTTAATGTCTTATTTGGATTGAGGGGAAAAAAATTCTCAGCAGAATAACTTGTTTAAAAAATACATATAAAAAACAAAACAAAATGAAAATGAAAAAAGAAACAATTTGTACACAGAAATTCGATGATATCTGTTCTCTATTAAAATGCTCAACTTAAGCCTTAAAATAATGAGGGAACCAAAATAAATCAACACTACTTTCATCACAATTACTCTTCTACATATCACACTATAACTTGGCATGAAAGAAAACAAAAATTAAAATTGAGACATCTCAAAATGTATCATTTAAAAAATGCAATCCAGTGTCACATGACAGATAAAACCTCTGGTTATGATACATTTTGAAGCATCAATGCAGAGAACATGTCACGTCTCGGTACTAATTTTGCTCGTACATCCTCATTAGAGATGGGGAAGACAAAATTAGCAGGAAATGCGAGCATGTTAACCACTTCGGAAAACCCCATGGCCAAGTGTAGCTCGTAACTGGTGTCGACTGAATTCAAGGGCATCTCTTAAGACTTACTGAGTGGAATTTAGAGATAAGCTCGTGCCTGAATGAATGACTTGCTTGGCTCGTCTTTGCTAGACAGGAAGTTGGCTTGGCTTAGCTAGACAGGAAGTTACACTTTATCAATCCATGGGGGGGCGGCGATGCTTTGAGGATCTGATCCTCTGTTGCAAAATGAAAGACCACCACATAGGAGCAAGCAGAATTAAACTGACCTAGCCCACCTGCGTGCTCGAAGTTGCATTCCTCCAGGTCCTCGTCGTCATTGGAGCATTCGGCTGATGTGACGATGTCGTCTGCACTCTAAAAAGATGAAAGAAATGCAAAGAAGTACAAAGGTGAGGAAGTTTACATCTTTACAGAATTGACACTGCAGAGACTGCTGACCCCTTTTTCATTTTTATACAGTGAAACCTCGGATTGCGAGTAACGCGGTTTGCGAGTGTTCCGTAAGATGAGCAAAGATTTTTAATAAATTTTGACTTGAAAAACGAGCAAGTCTTGGTTTACGAGTACCGAGTATCATGTATCAC
>JAOVVA010000002.1:2927413-2948765 GCA_028565275.1 Leiocassis micropogon | reverse complement strand
TATATGTGTGTGTGTGTGTGTGTGTGTATGTGTGAAAAAACAAACTACCATAAAAGCTGACTGCACGTCTCGTCACATGTCACGGTAATAACCTCGACTTTCAGACTTGTCTTAACCCCTACAATAATTATCTATTCTTCTTTTATTTCTTTCATAATTCCGCAGCCTTTTAAACAAAAAACTAGGGTGCGAAAAAATTAAAAAATGAGACAAGTATATTAAAGTGTAGGCTAAATCACGACTGCTTTTCCCTCGACTCGTCGGGTGTTTGAAATAGTTTAATGGGGGTCAGAGAGCTTCCTTTTGTCAAACTCTCAGCATTTAAGCTAAAATTGGAGCACATTAGTCTGAAGTTGAGTATTGAACGCATCACGACTTCGTCTCCTATTTAACTTGTCACCTGATAAAATGAGCAGCGAAATAATCAAATTGATTTCCGTTAGCAATTAAGGAACAAAAGCTATTTTTCCGATCTCAAATCCGTTCCCTAACCGTCATGAAGAGCGTTCTCACGCCAAACAGACGACTCATTTTAAATTATAAGATCGAAAGCACTCGGAGAATGACGAAATAATTTAGTACGTGTTTCCAAACACTCGCTAAGGCGAATAAATATGTACAGATATTTTGTAGACGTTTCGAGCCGGGCTCAGCTCAGATGCACGGGCGAAACCATCAGCGCATCCTCAGCAGAAAGCCCGCGGACGTACATCACTGAGATATAACACCCGGAGTGTGATTTAGAGCGAGGAAAGGCGTCGAGCCGTTCATTTCACAGCGGTGGCCCCACTCCTAATCGATTACAGAGCGCCGAGGAAATCGCTGACACCGGAATAATCGAGCAGATTTAAGAAGTTCCCCGTGTCATGTTTTTACAGTCTTGCTGATTTAAAGTGTCCCGATGGTCAGTGCACTTGAAGTTGTATAGATTAACTGTGAATTACATGAGTTCAATTAGAAGGGGTTAAAACACAGATGGACGATCTGGACTTCTTCATCTTTAAACACGTCTTGTAAAAAAAAAAAGAAAAAGAAAAAAAAGCTGCTAAGGAGAACTGCTGAGTTTGAAATGAACTAGCTCAGGAAATTAATCAACAGTGTCATACTGTGATACTGTTTTGCTGTGTTGCTGGAAACGCCTCGACGTACAACCACTTTTAATCAGTACAGAATTGATTTATTGAACTACAACATCATACTTTTATGTTTTTATTCTCTTACAGTGTTACCTTGGCATACGAACGCAAAAAAACAAGGACGGTAGCAAGGAAAAAAGGGAGCCGCTTTCAGTTTGGTTTTTATTATTTTTTATTTTTTATTTTTTTCCCCGATTTTCTCCCTAATTTAGTCGTGTCCAATTCCTCCCCGTCACTAGGGGGCTCCCACACTAATGCTACTACTACCACTCAGTCGGGAGGGCCGAAGACTATCACGTGCTTCCTCCGAACCACGTGATGCCAGCCAACTGCACCTTTTCGAACTGCTCGCTCACGCACCATTGGGGGCGGCGTAACACACTCGGAGGACAGCGCTATCCGTTTTGATATGCAAAAATATGATTATAGTCTTGGAAATTGGTAATATTGATAGTATTTTCGGGTGGCTGGATCAGATTATCTGCATTTACATTTCGCAATATGCAAATTTCGCCCTAAGAACTCGCCTCTGGAACGGATTAAATTTGTATGCTGATAGTCAACTGTATAGTTATCTGTTGTTGGTCGTCTACAAAACAATGTTATACTGTAGAAGTTTTAGTTTTTTAGAAAACTGTGCAGCCTCATGTTTTTTTGTTTTTTTTACACTCTTAAATAAATAAAAAATATGGACACTGGAGACTCCTTCCATAATCGTTAAATAAATGGCAGAAAACTGAACCATATCAATTAATCCATAATAGATTGGGATGAGCACACTTATAAACCATAAAAATGTTATTTTGTCATTGCTTCTGTTCCAGAAAACAAATCAAGACATCTTGACCAGTTTCAGTTTTGAGAATTTAAGATTGAGAAAAAATCACAATTTTTGAAGCACCAGTCATCTTCTACCCCGTCACACTGAGCCCTGTTCCCACTACGTCTTCAAAAATTAAGGTGAACGCAGTAAGAACCAGTAAGGACGTAGTATTGTCTCCCTTGACGTGGACATGTTAAAAATAAAAGCCTGGTGAGGACGCGGTCGAAGCAAGAAGTAGGAAGAACTTAATTAGAACATAGTAATGATTTTATTGACCAGTTAATAACATAACTAAAACCTCTAAGGGACTCATTGACGTACTACAAGCATGGCTGAGACAGGAAATATTAGACTGTGTTCTGACTAGAGTGGTCGTTGCGTCACTGCGTTGTTGCTACATCAATGGAGTTCTCAAATGGAGGTTTGTGACGACCAAATAGTATGGCAGGACCTTTGCATGTTGTGGAAAACTGCATCACGTTCAAATAACGCACATCTGGTGTTTATCTCGTTTATGGTGCGCATGCAGCAGGGTGTCAGCTCGTATACGTCACGTTCAGAGAATTTTGTATAAATCCAGGATCCGATTCCTCACACCATCACTTCATTATGCAAAGCACTGCACGTGTCACAGTATTTACACCAACACGCCAGACACAACAACAACTTACAGGCGAGCAATTAGTGCCTAGTGATAGGAGCACGGTGAGATCTCATGGTGAGCGCATGATCATGTGCATGAAATACGTGACATCATAATTGACACATGGAGAACCTGATAGGGACGCAGCTGGGAAGTAGTATGAGCTTGATAAATGCATGTTCCCGTTTTGTCCGCTGTGTTCTTACATATTTTTAGGACACTTCACGGTTCTCCAGAGTGTGATGGGGACATCGCCCAACTAAATGCAGGTGGTTCAAATTTGACCAGCGTCCAATTATAATAAGAAAATGCTAAGGTACAAATAAAATTATAGTTTAACTACATTCTACTCCGTCACCCTGAATGCAACCCAATGTAGATAAAACATCCCTCCAGGTGTAAAAAAATTTAATCTTCTGCTCGCCCTAAAAAAACAAGAAATCACCCAGGGAACCCGCGACGAGGTTTCTGCCCCGGCTGCTTCCTTTTTACTTCAACTCCAAATCCAGGATTTCACAAATGAAAAATAATGAGCCCGTGTGTCAGTGCGAAAGGTTTGAGCTGACATCCTCAATTATTAAGATTTCAATCAAGCATGTAATTAGGATTAAGACAGATCTCACAGCACGTCCTCTTCGGGACGGTGTCGAGTGATTTAGCGTCGCTTTGAACACGAACTGGGAGAGAAAGTCAGTCCGCGACTTTCTTTTCTCGGAGAGATAATGATCCGGGCGCGTGTCTCCATTGGGAGAGCCGATGCGCTTGTGTCCATCTCTGCTCTGACAGGCCGGGGAGCGAGCAGCTTGTCTTACACGTCGAATCAATAACACGGGAGAAGATCCTTTTCGTGAAAAAAAAAAAAAAAAAACGAGACCTGTCTCTCTTGTCATCTCTGTCTCCTGTCATCTCGTCTCGCTGAGCGATCCCCAGCAGCGGCCGTGATCACGTGTACGATACGTGTCAAATTTAACAATCTCTCTGTGTGTCTTAGGCTTTTAATTCTTAATTAAAATAACCTTACTGCCGGGAACTGCATGCTAATTTTTATTTTTAAACCGGATTCACGCTGGACGTTGGGTAATAAAATAATTATAGACTTATCTCTAGAATTTTATTATGTCCAAATCTGTCTTTTTTTTTTTTAAAGGTTTCCTATGGAAAGGTTGCATCATATTAACCTTCTACAAATTCCCACACCACACAGGCAAAAGTTTGCGCACCCTAACCATCACATCCATATGCTCTTGTTGAACAATCCCAATTCAGATGATAAGCTCTTCGTCTTCTGGGAATGCTCTCCACTAGATGGTTGCTGGAGCGTGACTGTAGGGATTTGTGTTCATTTGCCATCCTACAAAAGCATTAGTGAGCTCAGGCACTGACGTTGGGATGTCGAGGCAGCTCCAATTTCAGTTCATCCAGAGGGTGTTCAATGTGAAGGACACTCAAGTCCTTCCACTCCAACACATCCTTAAGACACCATGTCTTCATGGATCTCACAGGTGCATCGTCATCCTTCATGTAATGTAACACTACAGTACAGCATATAAAGACGTTTTACATGGATGCGTGATTCAAATTAGTGGCAAGGGTTCGAAAAAGAATCACATACATGGTAGGGTGTACATTTAAAGCGTCCACAAACTTTTGGTCAATATAAAGACACTCCAGGAAGGGCTCACTCTTTTCTAGTTGACAACATATGAGTGGATGCGTGAGAAGAGTGATGTGTGCTTCCAGGGGTTTTAGGTAAGGTGTTAAGCATGACCTATGTACATACATGTTATGGTCATGTGACCTACTTTTCTAATGAGGACACACAATGAGTAACCACTATATTTGCTAAGCAAAGTGTAGTTTTAGCAAACTCCATCCATCTAGGAGCCTCTGTAGCCCGTGGAGCCCAATGGTGACCATTATATTTATTCCCATTTTTACAACCATTGTAGGACCTCCAATCAACATCAACACACCACGGGCAATCTGGGAACACCAGTTAGCCTAATCTGCATGTCTATGAGAGGAAACCCACCGAGCATTAGGGAGAACATGCAAACTACATGCACACGGACGCCGAGGCGGGAATCCTACCCAGACCCCGGAGGTGCAAGGCGACGGTGATAACCACTAAGCCACCGCGCCGCCTATAACAATCTACAGTAGGATGGGCAAAATTATGTTCGGTTTGATTAATATTTAAAGCATTTATCAATCTTTACCTTTACTTTACAAACATATTTGTCAAACCTAATTCAGACGTGACTCAAAACGAATCTCGAGAAGAACACCACCACGTCACAAACACAATCTTGTTCGAAATATAGTACTTGGTGCTTCACGACCCCAGTCTAATTGCTCCGGGGCAACGGAGCCACTTCCAAACAACCTCCATTCATCTTCCCGTTTGAAAGGAAATGGTTCCAGTCCTTGATCTTTAATCATTCTCACAGCCAGGAGCGCAAGGTCACCAGGGAGCGTACGAGTCCCAGTCAGAAGCGTCGCTTAAAATTAGAACAGCAAGAAGCAGTTTGTTTCAATTACAGATTCAAATCTAAAGCTGCGTCTTTTATTGCGGCGGGGCCTGTTTAATTTGGAAGGAGAAGAGAGGGTGCGGAGATAAAGAGCGGCTTGGGTGAGCGTCTGCGCGCGTCGACAGAGAGCGGGATGTGAAGGAGGAGATGAAGATAGAAAAGCAGGACAGGAGCGTAACCGGTATATCAGCTTTATGGACTGCGTGGCACTCGGCAGCCGAGCTTTATTATTTACACACACACACACACACACACACATAAACACTTTATACACTCAGATAGGAAATATCACCTCTTCAGTGTGAAAAGATGGAAGAAACAAACTGCCGTCGGAGAAGAACAAAACCCCAAAGCTGATGGAAAGAAACCATCTTTTTATATAAATAAATTAAAATACAGCTTTCTGAGTTTTTCTAATTATTTTTTATCCTTCTTGAATATGATTTCTTCCTCAAGGTGCCAGTTAGAAGGTACTAGTGTATTAAACATATGTACACCTGAGGACAGCACAGTGAGGTAGTGGTTAACACTGTTGCCTTGCACCGCCAGGGTCTGGGTCCAATCCCCGTTCGGGGTCTGGGACTAAGTTTCCTGGGATTGACTCTAGGCCCCATCACCCCTGTACCGGGTTTTTTTTTTTTTTTTTATATATACACAAAATGTTGTTACCTTCCATTCATTTAGGACAATGTACTGATTTCCTTAAAAGTATTTTTCATAATATAACTTTCATTCATTTTATAATTTGAATAAGTAACAGGATTGTACTTTTAAAGTGACCTGATTACTCAATATCACATAATAAAAAAAACCCAATGAAAGAAAAAAAAATTAATTTCTTCAGTTTAGAAGATGATTCCAACTTTTAATAGGTTAATTTGTGCGACTGAAATGAACATTTTTCCTACGAGCCATGAATGAAAATTTAGGGTAAAGTGTAGTTATAGAGGACCGAGACTTCGAAAAGCTGTTTTATTGTAAATAAGTTCATACTGTAGTAATGTTTTAAGATATTTATTTAAAACTTGCACACATGAAAGAAACATCTTTAAAAGCTACCTTTAAGTCCTATGTTTAAAATGTTTTATCTTTACTAAGATAAATGGAATATCAGTGCCCGCACATGGCAACTCAATTACGAAAAATGTGCGAAAATATAAAGCATCTGTTATTTGCCCAGAGGCATTAAGCATGATTCGGTTCTGAGGCATGACCCGAATCTCTGCAGAGAAATTTCTCCTGTTTGTCCTGTCCTGTGTCTCATGTCCTGTGTCCCATGTTGGTCTTCTGCAGTAAAAAATAAAAGTCACCTCCACCCTGATCTTTAGAGTCTCGGTCTTGACTTAAATCAGCAAAGTGAAACTTTCCTCACATTTCCGACTTTGAGTTCTCCGGCTCGTCCTCCGGCTCGTCCTCGCTCGGCTCTCACGTTTCCACAAATTGGAGACCGGCATCTTGTAAGGTTAGTGAAATCCTTAATATTCGTGTTTAATACCTGTCCTCCCACGTGGCTTGTCAGCACCTTCTGAAACCTATCAGTCGTGTGCACAGCGGCCCGTTTCTGCTCCCCACGGACGCCATGTAATTGGATTCTTAACACTGGAGCTCCGGAGAAATGTTGGGCTTCATTGTGACGCCGCAGTAACTGCCTTCTGCTGACTGACTTTTATTTTTAAAACTCTGCCCCGGTGGGTTACGCCGTTAACCTGTGAACTGGAGCCTCCCTCCACCGAACACCGAACACGGTTCAGTTAAACTCTATGCACCCTATGCAAACTGTGGTGTGTTCTGTATGATGAGAAACTCTGAATAAGAAACAGGTAACGACAAAAAGGGAAGTGTTTACTGAGGAAAGAAATCAGATCAGAGGAAGAGGCACAGATTTGATTGGTTTATTTTATCTTTCGTTATTTAATTGCTTGGTTTTACGTCAGATGCGTTCTGACGCAACCCTTCCAATTTATCTTGGCTTGGGACCGGGATCTGATCGTGTGACCAATGATGACCCACTAAAAAAGGAAAGTAAATGAAAAAGTCAACAAACAAATGAACATTTGAGGCTTTTATATATTTTATAGGCTTAAAACAATACTATATACAGTATTTATGCAGAAAATACTATTGCTTTAAAATACAATCAATTAATCAGATAAAAGGAGCGCTTTTAACATAAGCCTCTTATAAATAATCCACGAGCACATCAGAAAAGTTTTATCCAGCGCTTAGAACTGTTATAAAAGTCTCGGTGTAAGCTCCTTTCCACCAAAACAGCACCATTAATACAAAACATAACTATAGTAAAAATGATCGTAATAATTGAAGCTCATTCAGTGTGCTAATCTGACATCATGACCTGCCAAGTCACTTAATCGCTTAATCGCTTAATCACATGACCCAACATTCTAATAATGAAACTGTTACTCCTACATGTTGTGTTTACGCCATGCAAACATCCAGCGTTCCTGGTGTGAATAATTAAGAGCTTTGCAGTATGGAAACTTAATTAAATCCCTGAGAGTCCATGAGGAATTACACCCGTGGACATGGAGGCAATTTCTCTGCGTTTCTTTCCTCTGAGTGTGCTTCCAGCTTTATCGCGGAGAGGCTTACGGCCATTGCTGCGCGCAGCAGATCACCGCCGCTAGATAACCGCCGACTGCGGTATGAACCTTCCACGTGCCTAACACGAGGGACGAGTTTCAGAACTGGCCTTGGAACACGAGGGAGCGATACGATACGCCCACGATCACTCATATTCACAAATCAATCGTTTATTGTGTTGCAGATCACAGAATCAGCATGAAGCACAGTAGCTTTCTGAAAAGACATATCCGCTTATTTTAGATTTTATCTCCTCATGTACTATAAAATCTTCTCCATTCCCAGTCTGCCAGGTGTATCAAGTAAAAAGTTTTAAATTAATAACTCATGCATGAGATTATGATATCATATGGACATTGCTGTAGTAGAAGAGAAGAGGAATAAAACACAACACAACACAAATGTGCTGTTATAGAAAGTTTAACACTTAATCAATAATTAGTTTTATTCCATACAGTACTTTATTGAAGCCAAATAATAATAAAAAAGCGATATAAAGAAGTAAACGTGAGCGTTGCTCAGTATCAACCTCTTAACAAGCTCAAACATGGAAAAAGAAAACAAACAGCTGCTCTGAATATGGATCGTCCCATAGTTGCGGATGTTTAAGCTCACGTAGCATCATTAACTTCAATAGCCGGAAGAAAGGAAGGAACATCTACAGCTCTATCACGTAAACTCGACACTTACTCTCACATTAAAGATGGAAGACTTGCGGTCCTTATGCGAATAAACAGACACGAGCTGCATGCTTATTTTAAAAAAAAACTAATGTATGTGAGATGATGAGAAATTTATTTTTGGAAAATGTGGTCAGATTTTTTCTCAATAACTTGAAGTATAATAATAATAATCATGACAACCTAGTGTTGATGAATAAACTTGTAAAACGATGTATAAACCAATTAAAGTCTTTAGAAAAAAATTTACCCTATGTTTTCCTACTAAGTTTATTTAATTTATGTATATACAGACGGAGTCATTTAAACTTTAATTAATCAGGTTTATATTGTGGAGTTAGGCATAGTCGACACATAAGCGGAATATTCCGTCACACTTTAGGCTTATTCATTTTAAATACAAACTCATTTTATGAACGTTTTATTAAACTCGACTATTAATTTTTGATGCTTAGAATAAATAATAGCTATTTAATAATGGCAAAAGTACTGGCATCCTATAAAAGGACAAACGGTTTGTGTGAGTCTTAAATGAGGATTCTGTGACTTGGTAAGAAACAGGGAACCCTTATTTTGACACCAGGATTTCCTGGTTACCTCTAAAAATAACTTCACCAGCAGTGTGGGTTTATAGAGGGAAAAAAACGGAGTTTCATTCAGTTACGTACCGATTCAGATACGGTACATATCATGATTCTTTTTAAATAAATTATGTTGCACAAAAACATGTTTGCATTTAAAGTAGTAAAATACTGCAAAAAAAGTTTGTTTAGAATTGTAACAAAATCTGAAATGATAAATAAATAGCTAATCAGGATCTTAAAAAAATTGTGATACTTATAGAATCACAATACAAAACGAATCGACATCCAGGTATCGTGACAATATCATATCGAGAGGTCCCTGGTGTTTCCCATCCCTACTGCTCATCTTAATTGAAGCGCTTTAAAATGGTTTACAATTAATTTTTTTTGCAATTTTGTATTGCATGAGGAAGATAAGGTGTTTATCAACCGTTTTTTTGCCAAAATTGAGAACTTGATGTAGTTCAACTACCGCGCTCTACTGGCCACAGCACAAAACTTAAAACTTAATACCTGCGTTCATATGACTAGTCGCATTTTTAAAAAATCTTTTTCAAAAGTGAGTAACAATTTTATTACTAAAAGATTTTGATGAACGAAAAGACTATATAGTTATAACTTATACAGTGCGGTCTAGAAATTTTGGCACCCTATGCATACACAGTATATACCCATACAGAATGGAGGCTTTCACTTTGAACAAATCTTGTGAACGAAGTGAGACTTGTGAACGAAGTGTGACTCGGGAAGAACGAGTCATCTCTGGGAATGATTCGTTCAGTCACCCGTGCGGAATATCAGAGGTTCTGTACAGGAATTAGTCTTCAGGTTTCCCGAGTCGTTCGTTCATCTCGTGACAGCCTCATAAGATCAACCAATATGGTCTGAATTAGTGAATTTTCTTTTTTTGCATACAGTAAGTAGTAGATATTAGGGAAGTACCACATTAACATTTTAAATACATTTTACTAAAATTAACGAAATGTACGAGATGACTCAGAAAAAGATTCGTTCATTTTGCTGAACGATACTCAAAGATCCAAGTCGGTAAAATGATCCGAACTTCCCATCATTACCCATTCACTGTTTGAACATGAAACATCATAATACTTGCTTTTGATGCAGAGTATAATTTTTTTTTTCTTTTCCAAATCCTGATTGTTTCCTTAAATTATTTCTTACTTTTTCTTCCTTTTGGGATTCACATCAGAGCTCTTGCCAAACCCGTGTGTCTGTTTCTGTCTCTCTCTTCCTGCCCTTGATCTTAATTAAGCTCGATCCATAGCAAAGTCATCGCTTTTATTCCGATCTGATGCAGTACTGAAAACGATATATAAACAGGCTCGTTCTCTGATCTCACTCTCTCTCGTTCTCTGTGTAAAACATGAGATTGCAGCGCAACAATTAAATTACTTCCCCGACTGTAACCGACAGCTTGTTTACTGATCCTGTTTGCACAAATTAAGACTGGAATGCAAACACGACCGGCAGCGTATTGACCTACCAGGCTGCTACGTCTTAATGAGAATCCCTCTGCCAATTCCGCCGTGGCGGGCCCCGAGCCTCCCTTTGTGCCGACAGGGAAAAAGAAAAAAGCGAGAATAAAAAACCCACCCGAGCTGCTCTGGCTGTACCGCACTGCGCACTCGGAGAAGCACCGACACTCGTATTCTGGAGTGTCACATTTGAATAAACACGCATTTATTTTCTTCATGATGTTAAATGTAACTCTAAAGGGATAAAAAAGTACTCTAGTAATATCTGGATGCATGATAGTTAAGTGCTCATTATACCACATTCGATTTCATGTGCACTTTGGAATTAACTAGACAGAAATTCATGCTAAGCGGAGTGTTAATGTTTATTTGCGTAGGAGGATGGCCCTAGAGGCGATAGTAAACGCACGCAGCCATAAAATACACGAGCGCGCTGACTCACCGCATTAACTGTAGCGAAGCCCGCCCACTTTTACGCATCATGACTGTGTATTAGTCACCCAGATAACACAAAAGAGCAAAGCATGCTGTGATCCAGGCCCATGGATCCACGATTGACCTTGTTTGCTTTTTATTTCTCGTTCTTCTTTTCAATCCAGGGTTTCAGACCGCATCTTTGTCTCCATCCTACCATGGCTCCAGGGAGCGCTTTTTGTTTTTTGCATGTCCACCAGATTTGCATGTCGTTTGACTGTTCTGATCTGACTGGAACGCGGCGTGATGCTTGACTGAGCACCTACGGTTTAGCCCGAGCATCAGACACGGTCGGGTTCAGAGCTGACGCAAAAAAAACATTTACATAATAACTCTGCTCCGCTCAACTTCATACAACTATTCTATTATTATTATTATTATTATTATTATTATTATTATTATTATTATTATTATTATTTTAAAAGCTAATTTCCCTAACACTGTGTGTGTCATAATGGTAAAGGAAAATAATTAATGACAGACTGGTATAATAAAGTGTAGCCACTATGACCACCTTGAAGTTGATTATTTTCCTATAACAGCACATGCTGAACTGATTTAGCAGTGCTTTATTGACGTTAGTTTGTCATCACTCCCCTCCCCAGCCTCTCTTTCTTATGGATCGTGATTGGTCACACATTATTGTTTCTATAGCAACTACATGTATATCATTGATATTGTGAAGTTTTCTGAATAAGGACAAGTTTATGGAAGGAGGCTCCGGTGTCAGAGCTTCGTAACAGACCCATGTAAAGTTTTTTCTTCCCAGATCTTAACGACAGCCGATTTCATGCTTTGTAGTTTCCATGTAAAATAACAAGCTGCATTTTTTGTCTTATTAACTTCAACAGAGAAGGAAAAAATGATAATAAGTTAAAGTGTTCAGAAACCGAAGGCAGAAAGCTGTGCTTCCTCCATTCACAGCGTTTTAAACCCACCGAACGCTCCCTGTCCCTCAACATGTTTCACGGTCCAGTGACAAGAAAGATTCCTGAGGAAAGAAAAAAGTGCTCGGCAAAGCAAACTGTGCTGTAATGACAACACGTTTAATCGGCGATGTCTTCAGGATTAAGTGAAGGCACTTGGAGAAAGTAATTACGCGGCCGTTTCCAGGTAAAGGAGCTAATCAACATTCTGATTAAACACAAATACAATGGATCTAAAATGGCCACAGACCATAAAAATGAGCAATTAAGAGCCCCCCCCCCCCCCCCCTTTTTTGTCGAAGGGAGTGTGTGGAGCAGTGCGAGAAAGAGTTTACGTTTCTGACCAGTCAGGGCCTGTAGAGATAGAGACAGTGCCCTTTACAGACTGTGTCACATGCATGCATCAGAGACAGATGGCTTTAATATCGATGCAGCAGGTTTGATTTGTCCCGTGATGGTTATGAAAAGCTTCGTCTCATCACCTTTGAGCAGACAGTGTTGCTTTATAATACTCACTACTGCTCTTATTGCTTTATACTGCTCCAGATTGATTTATATCAGTTTATACTGATCTATACTGCTTTATACTGTACTATAGTGCACTATACTGCTTTAATATTCCTCTAGACTAATTTCTACTCCTGTGTGCTTTATACTGCTTTATACTGCTCTATACTGCTTTATACTGCTCTATAATGCTCTAGGCTGCTCAATACTGCTTTATAATGCTCTCTACTCCTCCTTACTGCTCTGTACGTCATATACTTAAATTTCATGTTCCTGTCATGTTTGATGCTTTATAATGCTTTGAATTACGCTTCACTGTTTTATGCTGCCTTATACTGTTTTATTATGCTTTATGCTATTTTAAAGTGCTTTATACTCCTTTACACCCCAATATACTGCTCAATACTACTTTATTCCACACTAGACTGCTTTATAGTACTCTATACTGCTATACTCTTTTATGTTACTCTATACATCTCTACACTTCTTTATACTATGTTGTATTACTCTATATTGCTCTTGACTGCTTTATACCATTTTATATTACTCTATAATGCTATAGACTGCTTTGTAGCGTTTTATACTGCTCTATACTGCTTTATAATGCATTATACTGCTTTATAGTGGGTTATAATGTGCTAAACTGCTTTACACTGCGCCATAATGCCTTATAATGCTCTAGACCACTTTATGCTGCTCTATATAGCTTTACAATGCTTTCTACTACTCTATACAAAATTACACCGCATCACCTTAAACTGCTCCATACTTTATGCAGCTTGACAGCGCTCTATACTTCTCTTTAAGCCCCTGTATGCTGTATACTGTTCTATACTGCCTTACACTGCTTTATACTGCCTTATACAATGTTTTATAAATTATACTGTATTATAATGCTTTGTATTGCTTTACATCCCTCTATATCATTTATACTACTCTATTTTATACCTGCCTATACTATACAGCCCTATATGCTCTATTTGCTATGTTGCTTTACACTTTATACTCCTCTGTAATCTCATTACACTGTATTATAATGCTCTAAAATGCTTTCCAGAACTGTACTAAAGGCTTACACGTGTAAACACCTGAGGGAATGTGAACAGCGTGCCGTTGTCTGTTCATATGATTTACATATCTCCACCCACGCAATTACATGGTGCTCTGCTGCTAAAGTGGAGGCAGCTCACAAAGTTCTTAACCTTCCCGAAACAATCGGGCGGACACCTGGATCGTGTGACAACCACAGCCGAGGTATTTGCATGCTGCTTGACAATCATTCATGCACACCTGCCTATGTGACGGCCTGCAAAAACAACTGATTTGCATATTCATTCTCACCCCCCTCACCACCCCCCTCTTGTTTTTGTAACGAATTCATCCCAAATGGTCTCGTTGTAATGCGCCATCGCTGGCGGGCGGGGCTACAGTGAGAGACTGCACACGAGTGAAACCCAAACAGTGCATGATATCAAGATGTCAAATTTTTCATTTTTTATTATATGCAAAAACATAAAACATGAGGTGGTGTTTAAAAAGAAACGTAATGCCTTGTTGTTGAGATTGCTGAATCCATCATGGTGGACAATCGATTGGGATTTTCTAGCAGGTCGAGATCTACAGTAATTCGGAGGTTACAATTTTAATTACTGATCTACTGGGAAATGTTTAAAACCAAGTGCAACAGAAATAAAAATAAAATTGACAAAAATGCTAATTAGGACCAAACTCAGGTTTAATCCTAGCCCAATTAGTGTAATATGAGCTGTGAGAAACAAGACGAGGCGCACTCGGAGTTAAAACTTTACAGAGTGTACGCCATTTTGAGATTTATTACAACTCAGTTATCTTTGGGGCCAAGAGGAATCATAAATTAAGGTTAAGTGAGGTTGAATGAGGTTTATTTCATATTTTACTTCATTCATATGTCTTTTCTAAATGTTTGTATATAAAAAATATGATTATAGTGTTGGTAATTGGTAATATTGGCAATATTTTTTGGTGGCTGAAACAGATTATCTGCATTTACATTATTTCTTACGGGAAAAACGGTTTCACAATACGATATTTCAGCCACCGGAAAGGAATAAATTTGTATGCAGAGGTACCGCTGTATGTACTGAGGATGTAAACACTATGAAACAGCACAATAAATAAGAGCAAGGAAAGTGTTAAACAAATCGAAACTAATCCAAATTTTGCTTAAGATAAAAATAAAATATTATACAGTGAACAAAATAATAAATGAGATTTCTTTCTCTTACTTTACAACAAGGAATGAAGAAACCCATCTAATGTATTTATGAAAATGTGTTTGAGTGTTTGCCGTGTGTGTGTGTGTGTGTGTGTGTGTGTGTGTGTGTGTGTGTGCGCGCGTGTTGATGCAGCAGTACCGATATTGTAGGTGGCGAGCGGTGTTTTCTCGTGGTGGTGGTGGACATGGTGGTGGTGGTCTCGATGAAGGTGGTGGACATCTCCGGGGGCATGGCCGTGGTGCGGGCCGATCCGGCAGCGGGGACGTCGCCCACCAGCCGCACGCTGCCGTTGATCCGGATGTTGGGGTTGCCCTGAGCGGCCATGTTGAGCACCTTGAGGCCGTTGTAGTAGAGGCCCGAGAGCTGGCCCTGAAACGGCCTCCTGCGGTCCGTGCCACCGATCGTGATGGTGGCCTGCGTGTTGAAGATGGTTAACTGGCGCCCTGAGACGAGAGCAAGGGGATATCCAGGCGGGTTTATTACAAGGAAAATAAAGAAAATACCGAAATAAACAGGAAGCAGTTCAAACCTGAGCTCAATACAGCACCACAGATTAAAGATTAACGATCCTTTTAAATTAGGGCACCTCACAAAATGTCATACGAGGAAAACCGTGAAATAAATAAATAAATAAAATGAAAAGGTCAGGCTATAAACTGGGGATTTAGGCAGCCTGGATCTCAAGAAATGACTCTAATTTGCTAAATGACTATATAGATTATGAAACATTTAAGCAAATTACGAGAAAATAAAAGCTGCGGCGTGAACACAACGTGATGGAATATGATTCCAAAAATCATAATGAGGATGAATCAACAATTTATGATGTACTTATAACGGTTTTATCATTGAGTTTATGGAAAATTTACTAGTTTGCTATTTACTACTCACTGAGCATGCAATCTTTAGAATCAGAGAGAAAGGAGAGAGAGAGAGAGAGAGCAAGGAAGAAAAGGAGAAAGAAAGAAAGAAAGCAGGAAAGAAAGAAAGAAAGAAAGAAAGAGAAGGTTATTGATGGTGAAGGTTGAAGAATGGTGCCGGTTACCTTTCTCTTGCAGCCACTCCTCTACAGGCCGGGCATATTTGAACGGGATTTTCTTATTTGCCATTTGCAATCTCTCATTATCGTTGTTGCCTTTAAAGTTTAAAAGAGAGCTTTAACACTCGATCATGGCAGGGCATTGATTTAAAAAGACTTTTTAAACACGTTTAGAAGGATTTAGACAAAGAAATTTATGCTCTATTTGAAAGCTGGCCTTCATCTTTTAACTCTCATTCAGTGACAGGAGAAATGGACCGGAACGAGAGGCTCGTTATCGTCTCCTGACGAACATTAGTCATTATCAGAAAAATGTTATGCGTACTGAATAGATGCATAACGAACACCAGCAGGCTTAAACTCTCGGCTGAGAGCGGGTGAGTAGATGCCGGGAGTCGCATCTCGTTCTCTGTCGCCTGGTTTTTATCATTCAGCATTAGACAAACAGCTGGCTAACATTAAGTTTTAATAAAACAAACAAACAAACAAACAAAAGACTTTTTAATAGCACGGTTCAGCAGCTCTAGCACAGTCACATCGTAGTGTTAGACGTCTGCAGGAGGAACAGCAACTGCTTTCTTTTCTCTTTTAAAACATGTGGCAGAATTGCAGCATTTACTATAATTATTATTATCATTATCACAACAATATTCTCTGTGCATTTTCCAAAGTGTGGATAAATATTCTAACTTCTCATGAATTCCTAATGCCAAGAACAAATGGTGTGATTTAAATTTAAATACATCACTATTATATAGGAATTTTTCTTTTATTAATTATTTTACAAATCATTTTGTTTTGTTTGTTACAAAAAACAGAGAAAAACATTCTCACAAAAACATCAAAAACATTTGCATTTAATTTAATTATTTTATTAAACAAACATAAAAAAAAACATTGTTAGAAACCATAATCCCTGCTTTTCTCCATGTACTTGATGCCTATTTAAAAAACAAAAAGTGATAATTAGATTAAAAAAAGACACCTACGTCTTGCTTATATTTCATTATGAGGGGTAGATCACGACTGGTGCGTTTTTTTTTTGTTTTTTTTTAAGGTACGACTGAACATTATTCCATGAAAACACACAAAATACACACAAAAACTGTGAATAATAAAATGAAGCAAATTGCAGGAACTTGTTACGTTGCAATAAGGTCGAGGACGCAGGAAAGGGTCACTCTTGTTACTCTGGTTGGGTTAAAAAAAAGGAGCTACGTTACCATTGGTCGAAAATCAGACCCTGCCCACGGGGTTTTTTTTTTTTAATCATTTTTGAATTGTTTAACTTTACGTATCTCTTTACGTTAATGTTAATCCAAGCACAAATATGAGCAAATTTGAATCCTATAAAACAATTCCAAGTTGTTTTGATGCAAACATGATGGAAAGGTTACACCGAGTCGGACATTCATGTAAATCTTGCTGACGACACAGAAACCTTTGTGTGAGTTGAGGGGAAACGGCAGCGCGAGGGCACGCGCCCGGTGCTCCGGGCGATCACAAGGGCAGGGGCGCTCAGCAGTCGGGTCTTTAGTGAACAGATTGTTTGGTTTGTCTCAGGAAGGGACGGTAATAAGAATTAATGGAGCAGGTGTTGCAGAGCGAGGGCGGGTCGCCGCTCAGAGGGGAAAGGTGGAGCGGAGAGAGCAGATGGAGAGAGCGACCGGGTCACTCGTCACCATTACAGCATGAAGGTGCCATGACCCCTCTCTTCTTTAGCGTTATTTAAAATAATTCTCTCTCCAACACACACACACACACACACACACATATAACCGCGGGCATGACTTCCCTTTGAACGATGACAGGATTGAAAAAAATAAATAAATAAATGCAAACTTGCATAAGAAAAAAAAAAGTTGTTCACAATAACAACTTGGTAAATATGAACAGAGTGTTTCGGGGCATTCCGCTCAACACCACTGATCACCGATGTTAATAAGCAACAACTAATTTTGTGAGACTGAAGATCCGTGACATGTTTATTAGTGATGAATAAATCCTAAATTTGTGCTCGGATGCCCGGATCAGATCGCACCAGCATCTCTAAAGCACCGCTACTCGCTACTCGCCACTTGTCTCATGTCTTACTTCTGATTTAAACGATATTCCATTTCCAAATTAAAAATATATGTCTGTAAGCATTCAGCAAATGGAGTTGTAAATCACAGTCGGACTGCTGATTCGATTTTGGGGCTTTGTGTGTTTTTTTATTTTTTATTTGATTCAACAGCACTAATTATTGCCTGATTTGTCTCAAGCTTTTAAAATATTAAAACTGACCAAAATTATAAAGTAAACCCTGAAATGCTGCGTAACTTGTGTTGTTTCAGTGGCATGTCTCGTACAACATGATCATCTTTTATTTTTCCCTGTCAGTCTTCTCTGCTCAACACTCCGGGTCTTTAGGGGGCAGTATTGCACCACCTGCTCATAAACTCATAAAGAACAAAAAGAAAAAGAAGAGCTGAGACTCTTGCAAAATATGAGTATTTGCCCAAGGCGCATGGTGTATTTTTAAGAAATACATCAATTTCAAAAGATCGTTTAACATTTGCAAGGTTACCGAAATTATATAAAAAGTGTGAACTGAGCAAAAAAAATAGAGATAAAATTGCATAATAGATTAAATCACACAGTTCTATGAGCAACAGTAGTTAAACGAGCTACAACTGGATCTGTCAGAAACAGATGGCTAATTCTGATTGGCTCGCACACTGGCATCGCTGGTACTAAATGAAGTCCCGTCCCCTTACTGTACCAACTCAACTCAGGCGAAAGTAATGGCAGAATAAAAAGATATTTATGTTCATGTTGTCACGTTCTAGATTTTGGTATCTGTGTGAACGTCAGAAACTTTGCATTACAGGAAACAGAAACGAACGATTAGTATGAGTTATTAGCGTATTAGAGGCACGTGACTTTCAGTGACCAGATGCTTCAGAAAAAAAAAAAAAAAAATTGGACAATACAGTGCTCTGCTTCTGCTCACAGCCTCAGAAGCGACTTCGCAAAACATTCACACCAACTAGTCTAGCTGTTTCAAACTGCTGATGTCATGTCCTGTCTTTTCTCATTATTCATGGCCAGACTTTGCGAGCGCGTTCTTCTTCTGATCCCGAAAATTACGGCCCTAAAAATAACACCTCTGCTGGACTGAAGCACCTGCTTCCGACCAACACCTGCTTCTCCAGGCCTTCCCAAGAGTCTCGGACTGAACCGCGCCTCCCCTCGCCGCCTGCTACTCTTAGCGCGCATCATCTATAATGCTGAAGTTAGCTTAATAGCAAATAACAAATGGACAAGCTACGTCTGTAACTAGGGCACACGATTGGATTCAGGTAGACCGTACTCTGCCTCCAGAAAACTTTATGTTCATCCCTGAGGGGATGAGAAGTTCGAAACTTTGACCCATGCGACTGACATGACAACCACGCGGGTATCCTCTGGCCTTCTAATGCCTCATATCACTCCCACTATATCCCACAGAACTGAATTCCATCATGGCACGTCATCGTGGGTCTTCCATAATTATGTCATCGTGTTTAAGGGCGAGGATTTAAGCTCACAGCGATTTTTCATTCTCATCTCATCAATACTTCATATTCTGGATTGTTCTCACCCTTTTTGATTAGCCGGCTCTTTACGCATTTCTTAACCTCACATTATCGCCTCATGATTCTGACCCTCGCCGTTTTGTTTCCTGCTCTGATTATGGATTTGCCTCGTTCGTCTGCCGGCTCCATCGATCCGGCTCTGCATTACGCCAACGATTTGTGGGGAAAAAAATATCTCGCCATCCTGCCTCGAACTCCAACACCTCATTGTTAATGGTCCTGTACAGTATTTCCCTATATTCTTTCCAACAACTCAGCCCAGGTCTCAGAGGTCCCTCAAAGTGTGTGTGTGTTTTAATATTTAAGTTGCAATACCCCCCCTCCAAGAGATAATGCATTCATTTTCATACCTCATACTTCTTTGGCTTCACTCCTCTCCTGCAAATACACCGTTTCAGGGCCTATGTAAATAAGCTACGGCTGAGCCACGCCCCTCAACAGACAAACGAGCCAGAGGAGGGGCTTCCTATATGACTTCACATTACGGTGAAAAGTCTAAATTGTGTTTCTCCCATTTTTTTTGTTTGTTTGTACATGCACACTGGAGACCCATCAGAATGTTTGAAAATGACAAAAAATTTTTATTTTGCATAATATCTGCCCTTTAAATGATTAGAACTTGATTATAGCTGTATGGAAAAAAAATAGCAGTGTCCTCCGGAGAAAGTCTTCTCGAATAAGAATGATTAAACTTCACTATTAAAGAATTTAAAACTCATTCCTTACTATTTATTTTTTTTGAACCTGTCTCAAAGTGCTCATTTTCACACACACACACACACACACACACACAAAAAAACCAAATCACAAATGTGGCCTGGGCTCCTGAGGACGGTCCGTCTGGCACAATAAGACCGCCAGCGTTTGTCTCGGGCTCCCCGGCGGCTTCGTTTAATTTCAGGATTAGACCAGAGGTGGATATTGAAAGCTTATCTTTTCCCGCCTTTACTGTGAGATTTATAAGGTCAAGAGATTTTTGTATTTGATTTTAGTAATTGTATTCCACTTGTACGATACCAACCTTTACGTTTACAGAATTGCTGCTTTCAATCTCCTGGAAATAACGGATTGTTTCCGTCTTAACGCCTATGTATTTTCGTCCTTTTTTACAGCGGAGATGGGTCAGTTCCCCTGCACTCGTTCTCCTCCTCTCCCTGCAGCTTTCCCTGTGACGTCTGAGCCCCGGGGACTTTTTATCATCTCAGCGAGAGTGCTGGGAGGCTCTGCGGCGCTCCATCTGATTGCACAAGATGTGAGGTCGATGCATTGTGTACGCTATGTACCGAGATGCCGACACGATAAGGCTTCTTTTTGCTTTAGTATCTAAAGGGTTTTGAGATACGGGAAGCTTCATGCACCGACTCGAGGTCAGAGAGAGCATCTCAGTGCGTCCGCTTTCGCTGTTTTTACACGTCCTCTCGGATTCAGGCGAGTTACGCTCTTCAACAGTTTACACAGAAAACTAAAGCCAAAAGATTTGTTTTTCTTCATTTCTCTTAAACTTTTTACAAAGAGTAAAAATGTGAAATTTCGATTCATTTAATGTACAAAAAAAATTATCTGATCTCATAACTTTTTGGTTTTTAACATGAATTAATTAGTTCTTCATTTTTTATGCATTCATTTTTTATAATTCACTTTACAGATGTTTACTCATAACGATAAGTAAAAATTTATTCAATTAAGGCATTTTACTTTTATTTCTATCAAAAATTAATTGGACAGAATTTTGGATTTAAGTTATTTCTTCCATTTATTTTATATTAAAGTTTTTTAATTTTGATAAAGATTTTTTTTTACATAAAAATGTATAATAATAATAATAATAATAATAGTAATCATAATAATTAACCACTATATTAAATTAACATGTACCATGCATTTTATTAAACTATAAAAATAGAGATATAAATTAATATACACTACCGTTCAAAAGTTTGGGGTCACTTTCTAACTCCACGATCGTTCCTGATTTTTATTTCTTTCTACATTGTAAAGGAATGCTGAAGGCGTCCAAAAAATGCATTAATCTCCTTT
>JAOVVA010000002.1:2909269-2927313 GCA_028565275.1 Leiocassis micropogon | reverse complement strand
TATCTATCTATCTATCTATCTATCTATCTATCTATCTATCTATCTATCTATCTATCTATCTATCTATATATCTATCTTTCTTTCTGTCCTTCTTTTTGCACTATAAAATCTTTGTAACTGTCTAGACCAGCTAGATGAACAGGTTGTCTCTAACATATCTCTCACGTGTCTCTCGAATCTCACGTTTCTCTTGTATATTGCTTACATGTGTCTCAAGTGTCTCTCGCTTGTCTCTCACGTGTCTCACGTATGTCTCTCAAGTGTCTCTTGCATGTCTCATGCGACCTTATGTCAAGTGTCTTTGCATGTCTCTCATATGTCTCTCATATGTCTCTCGCATGTCTCACAGGTATCTCTTGCTTGTTTCTCAAGTGTCTCTTGGATGTCTCGTGATGTCAAGTGATGTCATCTCTCTCACGTATATGTCAAATGTCTTTTGCATGTCTCTCACAAGTATCTCTCGCTTGTCTCTCGTTTGTCTCTCCCATGTCTCTTGTTTGTCTCTCACAGGTCTCACGTGACCTTGCATGTCTCTCAAGTGCTTCTTGCTTGTCTCTCGTTTGTCTCTTCCATGTCTCTTGCTTGTCTCTCGTGTTTCTCGCATGTCTCACATTTGTACCTCACATGTCTCTTGCATGTCTCACTTGTCTCTCACTTGTCTCTTACATGTCTCTCGCATGTCTCTCACATGTCTCACGAGACCTTGCATGTCTCTCAAGTGCTTCTTGCTTGTCTCTTGTTTGTCTCTCCCATGTCTCTTGCCTGTCTCTTGTGCTTCTCGCATGTCTCACATTTGTACCTCACATGTCTCTCGCATGTCTCACTTGTCTCTCACTTGTCTCTTACATGTCTCTCGCATGTCTCTTGCTTGTCTCTTGCGTGCCTCTCGGTCCTAGCAGGCAAGAAGTTCTTTAACGCTCCCCTCGCCGTATGGAGGCATGGTTTGATTTGTACTGCAGCTGGTAATCTCGCTGTTTTAAATGTGCTGTGAATCTGTCAATCACTCCTCCTCCTCAGATTCCCTCCTACAGTTTCAGCATGAAGGGAGCTCGAACACAACAAAAGCGGTAAACAAACAAAAAGCAAAAATGAGCCGAGGATAAAAACATCAGCGATTCCCTCTTTAAGAGCGCTGACAGCCAGAGAGCTTGGCTAATCGATGCTGTTTGTCAGTATTGATCTCCAGACGTGATTTACAGCAGTCAGGTGAGAGAGAGAGAGAGACGCCAGACTGGCCTCGCTTACATCAGAGCTGTTACTCATTTTCAGGTTCATGATACAACACCCTGAACACACCTCGTCCAATCTGGAGCAAGCGATGAGTTCTACACATCACCAACAGGAGGCGTACTTCGGTATTCTTTTATTCATGTTCAGACATTTGATAATGTACATCGTAATATTCCACACACACACAGACTTTATTAAATCTTTCCATCAACTCACTTTTTCATCTATCTATCTATCTATCTATCTATCTATCTATCTATCTATCTATCTATCTATCTATCTATCGAACCTTTATTCCATGCATGTCTTTTAACCTGCTCATTATCCAGCTGTTAATTTAACCACTTATCCATATTTCCAATCTCCCAACCCTTAAATTGATTTGTCTATCCATCATCCATCTATCCATTCATCCATCACCATGTTCATCCATCTGTATGTTTTTCCTCTTTCTGTATTCAGACTGAAGCTCTAGTCAGAAGCTATAGTCGACTTACACGCACCATAAATAACTGGAATTGTACTTTGAATAATTTGCACAAAACAAACAAGCAAAACGTCCTCGGGCAGCAGAAAGTACAAGGCTTGTGAACGCCTGATGTTCTCCCCGTGTGTGCCATTTCTCTTTTCATGGCTGAGAACAGATAACAAAAATCTATTCACAGTCACACAACAGGCCCTGCTTCACAGCTGCCAAAGTGTTGCGTGACACCTACACCTCGCCCAAGGTCAGGTTATAAAGACGGTCCTGCCCTGACGTGCACATCCTGCAGCTCATGTCTGGTATTTCGAGTGCTGGAGATCCCCAGGACGTCCATGTCTCAGCGTAATGCACTCGCTCGGCCTTCTTTTTCGAAAGCAATTAGACCATCCAGGTCGGCTAAATTAACTTGGCAACTTCTTTGCCTTAGGAGCTGGTGCACTGGAGCCATTTACGATCAAAAGCTCGAAGCATTAAGAAAATAAAGCGCAGCTGTTTCGGCACGGCTGAGCGCCTTCTGCAAACATTCGCCACCTTGCTTCATTTCCTCTTTACTCCTAATCTTATCTCTGCAGCTTTACATCACTGAATTCCTCCTTCACTAATAGTGTTGCAATCTAACACTGAAAGGATGGCAGAATTTTGACACTCACGAGCAGCCATGGAAGGATTTTATCGTTGCTCGCGGACCTTGAGGTGGAAAGTCAGTTACATCCGTGTTTATAGAGACGTCCTGCATAGCAGTGACATTCATAACCTCGGTGATATACTCCTGTAGTTAACACGCTGCTCGAGAACCTCGAGCAAGGTCACTGTAGAAAGATCTCAGAGTCTTAAACTTACAGACGCTCTGTGCTCCGCAGTGCTCCCGGATATCATGCTGAACATTCAGTGCTTCAGATGCCTGAACATTCCATAACCCTTAAAACTCAAAGCATTTTAGGCATTATTTGTGCAAATTTTTTGTTGTTGTTGTTGTTGTTGTTTTTTTTATAAACATATAAAGGGCTCAGGATTGTGCAGTATTAAGTGGCATATCCTTTTTTTTTCAGCACGATCTATGTAAAATGATGAACTGAATTTTATTTCACAACTATTATTCCAACTATACAAACATAACTGAGCCAAAAAAAAAAAGGTCACAAATTGCATAGACACACATGTTTTTATTGATGTTTTGGGTTGTTTCTTTGACCAAAAATAATAATTATATGCTCATTTTAAGAGTTTTTAAGAATTTTTGCATTGTCATTCCCATTGGGTTTTGGATATGTCAGGTTTACTTTTAAACGGGGTAAATTTTTATATGACGTCGCAAAAATGTAGAACTATGCTGGGTTTCCGGCACAGATCTCTGAGTGCTTTACATGTATTTTGTTTATTGTGTTTAATAGAATTATGCAATTTAGACCAATTTTTAAAACATACCACAGCTTCTGCAAAAATATACAACCCATGAGACTGTGTGATTTTTTTGTTTTCGTGCAAATACTCATATTTTGCAAGAACATCGCTTCTTATTCTTTATGAGTTTATGGGCGGCTGGTGCAATACTGCTACCTACTGGTCTGGAGAATTGCAAAAGTTTTGCAAAAAAAAAAAACAAGTGTATGGTTTTCAGGAAGTGTTTTTAAGTTCTTAAGAACTTTAAAAAAAAAAAACAGAATCTGTCAATCATCCTAAAACCAAGAAATACATCTTTAAAAGATTGTAAAGTGATGTGCTATAATTATACAATGAAATATATATATACAGTATGTTTATACCAAGATTAACATTTACTTATTATTATTATTTTTAGAATTTAAGTGTTGTTCTAGATGACGTCTCAGTGAATGATTAAAATATTTTTAAGAACATGGCCTTATGAAATCAAAATTCTCGGACAGTCATGTTGTTACACAGCAGTGAGTGGTCAGTGTGTGTGTCTTGACTCGGAGAGGAGCAATATTACACGACTGATGTAAGCGGCGCTGCGGGAGTGATGTCGTCAGCCTGAGGAATGACGTTAGCGTGAAAGTGAAAGCTTGCTCTCGCTGTGCTTCATCACCCCAAAACCCACAGCATCCTCGTAACTGCGAGAAGTGTGTACACAGCCCGGGGCACACACACACACACACACACACACACACACGCAGGACACTTATTATTCAGCTGAGTGTGTCTGAGTCAGCAGCATGCTGTAGACATGGCCTGGCGTTAGCTTGCGGCTCATCAGCGCTCGGCTAATTACGCGCTTTACGTCTTCTTGTCCTGATCTCTATGCAGATCTGCTGACCCTCGAGTCGGCACAGTTCTAGGCCATGAGGTCTAAACTGGAGAGTGTGTACGTGCATGGAAAGTACATGTACATGTCTGTATTTTTCTAAAACAGATAAAGAGCAGCTTTTTTCCTCCGAAGCATTATGAACACATCCATGTTTGTCTTTTGTTAGCGATAAACTAGCCAGCTTGGTTGCTAAAGGATTTCTAATGTAAGATGGAAGGAAGGGGCAGGACTTCCAGGAATACGGCTGAGCATTGGGGAGGTCAACACCACTCATGGTAACTGTCTCATCTTATGAAGGAAAGCTCTTTTTGCCTGTTTTTGAGAACGACTTACTTAAAGTTTTCCTCCACTAAGCCATAGTGAGTTTAATATCTCGTCGTGGAGGTGAGTATCCCTGAGACGATGGAACGCTAACTCCCCGTGACCATCAAAGTGATTGGGCGGCCGTTACGTCCACCCACTTGTGAAAGAATAGCAGGGCTTGAGGAAGATTGGCCGGTGTTTAACGTTCTGGCCTCCGCTGGCTGCTCGCAATCGCGTGTGAGCGTGACGCATGAAATAAACGACGCCGCTCTCAACATCTTGCCGAGAAGTTTAAATCAGGACACGTGTAAAGAAAATTGGCTTTGTCTGCTAGGCCTTACATCTCCCTGAAGAGAACCGAGACAGTCCAATAGTAATAAAGGAAGCGCAGACAACAATGAAGTAATAAAGATTGGACAGAGTCATTTACTGCCGCCGTGAGGAGCCCGGATCATTTCAATGCCCTAACGTGACATTCATTTATTTTTATCAATTATAAAGACACCGTGAGGGCGTGAACATGCAACGTGCAGCACTGCGGCTGCGAGTCAGTGTTCAAGCGTCTGATGTGTACAGAAGGATTAGTGCTTTTCCACCGACATGACGCTGGCGCTTGATGTTCTGTTTGTACAAACTATCTGCCGAGAAATCATACAGAATCCATTTTCATTTCAAGCAACGAGCATAAATTCGTGCTAATTGTAACTGAGCTTACATTTTAATTTGCTTTCCTTATCATGATTTGTCTCCTTTCTCTGGCACTTCCTGTCACTTGCTGGTCTTTGTAATGTTTCTTTTTACAAAATGATTACAAAATCCAAGATAAATTTTTTTTACTCGATTGAAGCCACAACATGCCTTTATAATTAGCTAAACAAGCTCACACACACACACACACACACACACACACACACACACACACTTAAATGGTAACTATGATACTACACACAGTTCAAAAATAACTGAAGCATTTAAAAAAAAATAAAACAGTGTAATTTTTCCTTTGCATCTTTATTTTCTTGGGGAATTAATGGCAACCATTAATGTTCCTTTTTTAACAGCCCCCAGTATACTGTACATACAGTATGTATGTCTCTTCCAAACGGTTGAGATGTTGCTTCATAGTAAAAGTAGTAACACGGTTCCCAAATGTGTACGCCAATATCATCTGGAGATCGCATTCCTAGGAGTGTGTTACAAAAGATGAGATCTGATGCGATCAGCGGCATCACATATGCCATGTCATGACATGAATGCCACACCCTCTCGGGTTGGTAGCTGTCGCTGATGGGAGTGCCCTAACAATGTGTGTGCAAATTGCACACGACTAAATCATTATCCACTTTATTTCTTTGTGGTATTCTACAAAGAAATTGAAAATGGCATAATATATAAAGACAGATCAACATCTAGTGATATTGTTTAGCACAGTATAAACATAATCGAATTTAGCACAACCAAATGGTAGAGAAGGCCCAATCAGGTGGTTCATTGTCCCATTTGATACAGCGATTTAAAATGTGTTCTACCAAAAAGTTGAGCAGCATGTTAAAGTTTAAAAAACATATTTACTCAAGGTTCTAGGCTGAAGATATTTAAAAAAAAATACTAAACAATTGCAACATTGATTATATTTGTATAAAAGGATTTTCTAAAGTATCTGCGAGTTAAAGCTAAACGATTTGATGCTAAAATGTTTTTAATCTCATACCAAAATCTAGCATTTAGAATTTTCCTGCACTTATTTTATTTAAGTGCATAAAATATTTGAGTTCAAATCAGTGCAGACGTTTTTATTGTGCACGGCACTGGCTTAGTGTCAGTAAGGGGAAAGAATAAAAATGGAAATTAAAGGGGAAAGTTAAGTGCAGTGCGGTACACACACACACACACACACACACACACACAGAGGTCAAACAGAGTGACTTTGGAAATAGAGCAAAAAGCAGTTGCTGTCCATTTCTGCCTTCTGTCCACATGTCTCCCTGATTATATAAGCAAAGATTAAAGGAGATAGACGAGAGGTCGTACCTGAGGGGAAGTGCTCGTTGATGGCCCAGTTGTCCACCTGAAGTGTGGCGTTGCCCCCGTTCCGCGTGAAGCGCACCACGTGGTACTTGCCGTCGTTCACCGGCATGCTGCTCTCCTGCACAATGATGTCGACCATCCCGATGTTGAACGTGACGCCGATTTTGCCTTGTTCCTGAAAAATAGACCGGATTTCATATAAGGAACAGCTTGCGCATTTTAACACTGGCATGAACTTTTGCGAGTACACTTCTGTATAGAGATAATTACTTATTTAAATGCAATCTATAATCTGTTGTCCTTGTTTTAGCTCAGGATCTTTCAGATCTTAAAGGCATTTGCATCAGCGAAGTCTGATCGTGATAAAGCAGTGCCCTTAATGAAAAGAATTCATCAGCCCTTTCCCGGGCTCATCGATCCAGATCAATCGAGTTAAAACTGTGAGATAAGGAAGCTTTATTTGTCAACTGAAACAGCATTTTCTCACTGAGATCTGAGTCACAGGTTTTACATATTTACTGTATTTATTCATTGCTACAAGTGAAGAAGTAAATTGTGTGTTGTTGGGTGTGACCTGATTAATTGATGTGTCATCATTTGTTTATAGAAATAATAGAGGAATAAAATCATAAACATCTCAAAGAAAGTAAAGATAACAAGTTGAGCAGGGTTTTAAAATCATTGATCAAAACAAATATACTTTCCCCAGTAATGCCTGGAAAAAAATAGCTAGAATTAGTTTTTTGTATCAAAAATACTATTACAATGATAATCATATGATCGCTTTTAGCTCAATGGGCCAAACACAGCGCGTCATTTGGTATCATGAGTCAATCAGAGCAAACATTTATTATCACATTATGGCCAATCAAAGTGTACCATTTAATATCAAGAGCCAATCAGAGCACATCCTTCAATATATAGAGCCAATCAGAGTGACATCATGAACAACATCCTGCAGTTATAAACCTGCTACACGAATATGGGTGGGATTAGTGGAGTAGGATCATGGATTGGAAAAAAACATAAATGACCTTGATGTGACCCTGGAAATTTTTTTTATCTTCTCCAATGTAGCTATAAGTACATATGAAGTATGTACCCAGAAACCACTGCAGGATTTTCTCTAGGTGTTACATCACTGTGATGTCACTGTGATGTCATCATGATGTCAATGTGAAGAAGTGTTCGAATCTTGTACTGCAGCATCAGCGCTCTTTATAAATACACAGAATTAAAAAGCACGCTTCGACACATCGATCCGGTTAGCTTCATTTTTCATCCTGTCTGACGAGCGCTCCTTTTTCTGTCCTGCGCGAGCATTCTGGCTTGTTCAGACATATTTTACGGTTATGTTAAACCAGATCTGGCATTGTTCTTATCGGCGGCAGCATGGGAAAACGATGACGGGTGATGAATAGCATCCGGGGAGATGTTTATCAGAGCACGGCACATTTATCACTCCGGAAATCTGGGCCGGCACTTTCAAGTTCATCCCGATGTCAGGGACGGCTTCGTGCTCCTTTTGTTCCCGGAATTCCGACATTTTTCCGTAATAACCAGCCCTCTTCCTGACCTTCTCATTACGGAGGGTTTTCATTCTTTGCAATGACTTAAAAAAAAAAAAAGAATACCGCATTAATTAAGCCAGATGTTCACTTGTGGACGTGATGTCTGGGTGATTAATATTACGCTTAAACACGTTGCACGTTTGTAGGAATCGAGGCGATTCCTAAAGGTCACAATGGTTTATGTTACAAATGTCACAAAAACACATTAATTTCCCAAAAGCTCCATAGGCTGTGTGTGTGTGTGACTGAAAATGAAATATTTAACGGAATGGAATGTCTCCAAACACGTGGACAGGAGACACGCTCCACAAGGAGACATTTTCCTCTTCCTTCTCTTTGTCTTTCCGTCTTTTAGCTGCAATAATCCTAAGATAAGAGGGAAGCCGTTTCAACATCTTGCAGGGAAGCGCTCGCTTTAAGTGCCGCTCGCTCGTTCCTCATCCAATTTCTAATATCACCCGAGTGCGTGCGAGAGAGCTTCTGGGGAAGGAAACGCTGCTGGCGAGTGACGCATGAGAGGATGCAGCGGGTTAAACATGGCGTATATTGAATATCGCACGCCGAGTTTTGAGTAAATGTTTCATGTGGTTGGATGAGATAGGAGTTTCCCGAACGCTCTGTTTATCTGCGGATAACTCCCTGACATCAAGTTTATAGAAAATTAACATCCGAGTGATTTTAATACAGAACGATTCGCCTGGAACCTCATTCCCTCCCTTTTTCATTTCCTCTGCTGTGGAGCTTTTTCTCATTGTCATGGTTTCTGGCGGAAAATAGCTTATTTATTTATTGTATTTATTAAATAGTAATGGATTTTTTTTTATATATATTCCTTATAAGTATCTACTTTTTGCTTCTTCTTTGTCTTCCTTCTTCCTACTTTTTATTATTATTATTATTATTATTATTATTATTATTATTTTTAGTGTTGGAAAGTCTCTCATGAGACACTCATGAGAGTGAGTGAGCGAGTGAGTGAATGAGTGAGTGTAAGTAAGAGATTGAGAGCAATCTCTGGAGGTGCACTGCCTCCTTGCACCTCCAGGGCCCGGCTTCGATTCCCGGCCAGGCTCGATTCCCGTCTCTGTGCATGGAGTTTGCATGTTCTCTCCGTGCTTGGTGGGTTTCCTCCGGGTACTCTGGTTTCCTCCCATAGTCCAAAGACATGTAGGTTAGGCTAATTGGCGTTCCCATATTGCCCGTAATGTGTGAATGAATGTGTGTGTGTGTGCTCTGCAATGGATTGGCACCCTGTCCAGGGTGTACCCTGCCTTGTGCCCTAAATCCCCTTGGATAGACTCCAGACCCTGAATACAGGATAAAGTGGTATAGACGATGAATGACTGAGAGTGAATGTATGAGTGAGTCACAGTAAATGTGTTAAAGTTAACCATTTACATGGATCTCCATCCTGCTCTCTGTATCACCTAAGAGAAAAGCGTTTGTCTATGTGTGAGAGAGAGAAAGGGTTGAGTGTGTTGGGATGATAAGATAACTCTCAGCGGTGTCGCTCACGTTATTTCCCACCTGATTGTTTCATCAATAACATGGCCGAGGTCAGATAAAAGTCAATTTTTAGCTTAGTGTTAAACAGAGAGCTTTGTCGCACAAAGACACCCTCGAACATTTTCTCCCCGAAACCTTAACAGAGTTGTTTTTTTTCCTGCCGGGTACAGTGCGGACCTTAGCTGGGGATTTATCTGTGCCGATTATAAGACTTGTTCAATACGACAGCATTAGGCAGCACATGGTGATAACTTCATCAGTCAGATTTTAACATATATATAAAAAATATACTCCAGTAACACGTAATAAACTTAATACTGGTTCATTTTCTGAATGTTCATAAGCATTCGTAAGTGTTTATCAAGTTCAAGTTCAAGTAGGCTTTATTGTCACTTCAACCATATACAGTTAGTACACAGTGAAACGTAACCACGTTCCTTCAGGACCGAGGTGCTACATGCAACATAAATTTACAACATAAATTAACAGAAAAACTAAACTAGCTAACTAAGAGGCCTAGTCAGCTGCCTAGCGGAGACAAGACAGATTGACCTGACAACATAAATTAACAATATAAATTAACACAAACTAACTAGCTAATAAATGTTTATAAGTGTTTTTAGGCATTCATAAGCAGTCATAAGTGTTTATGTGTATTTATAACCCAAAAAAGTTACAAATGAAAGTAATGACAAAAAAAGTCATATTATAAAAGAAAAATATCAATAAACAAATAAATAATGTTTATTAAAAATACATGAAAAAATGGCAAAGTTATGTAAGACTAATATGGCAATAAAACCAAGTCAAATAATCTAGTTAAATAATTTTTTATTATCAGTTTTAGCTATTTTTTTATTATGTTTAAATCATAAAAAAAATCATGGAATTATTTATTATGTATGGTTCAGCACAACTTAATCAATATTGTTTTTTCCCACCGGCCATGGCATTCAGCAGTTTGCAAAGCGACAATGGGCATTATAAATAAATAACCGAGTAAATAATACTAATCCATAACTAATCCAGGGCGTTTAAGGATGAGATAGTCCTGCATTTGCAGCTGAAACGTGCGTCTCCAGAAGCGAAGAGCTATAATTGGGAAATAAACATGTAATTAAAATTGAGCTTGAAACAGGATTTTAAAGCGCTGCCTCGAGACGGCGTTGGTGTCGGTGTCGGTGGGGAGTGAGGAGTGACAGTGTGGTGTTTATTTTAGGATTTCAAGCACGTCAGGGTAACCACGCCGGGGGAGGTTTCCTCCATAATTACTCCATCAGACAGGAGAGGAGAAAAACAACAACAACAAAAAAACCCACACTACACAACACAACACAAAGCCCACATCACGCTACAGAACACTAAACACGCCTCGCTTCTCACAGCTGCCTTAGAATCAGCGGGCAGGAGTTTATCGTAAATGTTCTCAAGGTTTTTTTTTATGCTTTACATGACGCAGTCACAGATGATGCTTATATAAAAAAAAAACTTTAATCACGTTTAATGACTAAGAACAGATATACGATAACAATTGTTTCCAAAAAAAAAACAAGTGTGTTCAAGTTTGATTGTGTAGAATAACAGAACACTGTTCAGAGAGTAAAAAACTCCCTTTCTGTCTCTACAGTATATAATCCCCTGCTACACTAATACACTCCCAGTGTTTTACACATTACAAGTGTAACACATTTTCATACCCAAGTACTACAACATGTATATTATTAATAATAACATGCGCTTGAACACACAAGCTACAGTAGTACGAAGTATTTAGCCAAACCTGTTAAGTATTAATGCTTCAGCATGCAAAGACATCTTGGATAATGCTACACTTCCAACTTTGTGCCAACAGTTTTGCGAAAGCTATTTTCTATTCCAACATGACTGAGCCCCAGTGCACAAAGCAAGGACTATAAAGACATGGTCTGATGAGTTCGGTGTAGAAGAACTCGACTGGCCCGAACACAGAGCCCTGACCTCAACCCCATTGAGCAGCTTAGAGAATGCGAGCCAGACCTACTCGTCCAACATCAGTGCCTGACCTCATAAATGCTCTACAGAATAAATGGGCACAAATTCCCACAGAAACACTTCAACATCTTCACAGCCTTCCAAGAAGAGTGGAAGCTGTTATAGCTGCAAAAGGGAGACAAACTCCATATTTGAAGTAAATGTGGTTGGATACAATGTTATTGCAGATGTGCCAAATACTTTTGTCCATATAGTGCACCTTGTTAACCGATAAAATTACCTTTCCATCCTGATATCACTGACCAGTGGAGTGTTTATACTGTTTATCGAAGCCTTTACACACATTTAGAAGTGTGATAACACAAACTCAGACGTTGACAGAAAAAGTGATGAAAATCCTGTTTACGAAGGGGCGTCCAACAGCTAAGTGTGTGTGTGTGTGTGTGTGTGTGTGTGTGTGAGAGCATCTGTGCCGAGGAACTGGTGAGTCTCCAGAGTAGCTTATGGAGATATCAAACGTGGCGATGAGGCAGAAAGAGCCCTTTAATTCACGGTGAGCTGCTGATTTGCTTGCCAAGGCTGTTGGGTCTACAAAACAGCGGCAGCTGCTAGGCAACATTTAATCTGGCTGGAACTTGCTACATCGACATTCTTACCGAGGGGGAAAAAAAAAAAAAAGAAACGGCATGGCAGAGAGGTGCGGCATACACTAACTTTGCTGACAGGAGGAGAAATCTGTTTCCCTTTACCCCCCCCATTAGATATAGCATGTAACGGGGGAAGATTGTTTCACTGAATGTCGTTCAAGGAGGAATTCAATATTTCCGAACGACAACAACACAAAAAGCGCACGTCAACGTTACATCCATCTCCTCCTGTTTCTTCATTCAGTGAGCAATAAAAGCCTTGAGGAAACATCCTCTGAGGCAAAATAAATCTGTAGGACGCTTTGTTAACAGGAAGCAGGAGCGAGTGAAACATGATGGAACGTGAACGCTTCTCCGAGAAACATTTTTTTGTCTTTTTTGTTTTTCCTTTTTTTTACTCTCAAGCTGGAGCAGTTATTAATCAGGGTCACCTGTAGAGGGCGCAGCTGTGAGTGCATGGAGGGGTGTTGCATACGGTCCCCCTAAGCAGAAATCGCACGGTTACAAAATTGTTATGACGACGATTTTTACGCTTAGCGTAAAAAAAAGGTCTGAAAAGGTTATGTAGGACTTTATGAGTAAACCAGACGTCAAAAAAAATGAAAATAAAATAAAATAAATAAATAAATAAATAAACCAGTCAATCTTTTAATCATGATCAAATGTATAGTCAATTTAGTCAAAATACACAACTTTCTTTTCTGTGATTTCGCTCACTAGCACTCGCTGCTAACTAGCAAAAAAATACGTTAATGCAAACGTCAGTCCTGAGACGTTCATTTGTCCGTTTTCAGTAAGCGCGTTATCCAGGTTAGTGTAGCATTAGATCCCTGTATTATCCTGGTTGAAGAACAAGACAACACCCTGACTGACTTTAAAAAACAATAAACAAAGCTCTGACACTGGAGACTCCTTCCCCAAATGATAAATATCATAGAATTTATCTGTGACATTAGTCACAGTTTACAGGATAACATTCACGAAATTTAAGTTGAAATATAACCCTAAAATGAGGTTAAATGATATGCAAATTCTCAGAGTGGGACAACGGATATGCAAATGATAATATGATTTGATACTTTATCGATCTATACACTTTTTCCTTAAAACGAGCCATGACTGTTATGATAACTCGTGTCCATACTGTATGTAAAAATGACAAACTAGTTTACTAGAAGCGAGCTAACATTTGAGGCGTGAAAGAGATGCTCCCCTTTAATCATCTCACTACTTTACATGTAAAACAATGGAATTTCGTGGCTCAGGTTTGACTTTCATGGCTTGGGATTTCCCCACCACCCCGACACCTCCCCTCGCACCCCTCTTTCCACCACTGCTCATTTACACCCATCAGTCTTTACACATTTTGTCAAGACTGCCACCATAACTGCCTATCTAAAAATAAATAAAAAAATGCTTGTAGATATCATCTGACATGATGTGAAGCTGGCATTTTCACATGAGCGCAGCTTGCTAACGTGCACCGATCGATACCGACACTGAGCGATTGGAAGGAACGCGATCTCACCGGGAATCATCGGATGCGCTTCACGTCTGAGAGGGCCGTGAGCTGGAGTCAAACGCAATCAAACATTAGCGTCTGTTTTTCCTCCGCCGACAAAGCAAGAATGACGCCGGCTGTCAATCAAGGCCGGAGGAGCGACAGATAAGGCAAGCACTGCGTCAGGAGACACAGACAGACAGACGGCCCGGTGGAATGCCGGGACAGCTCTGACGGCTGCGTGCAGCAAATTACAGGAGTGTCTTTGTGGCTAATAATAGCGCGAATCCACTCCAAAGCTTTGCTAGCTTCGCTAAGAGTGTCTATTATCACTTAAAGACTTAAATTAAGGTGTTAAAGCGGTTGTAAGGGAGTACCCTGGTAACAGCAGGGACATGTTGATGATGAGACAGACAGCTGGAGATATATAAAGTCGCAGGAGTTTATTAGATGTAAATCATGGCACAATGCAGTCACAGGTAAAGTGTTGCTGTGTGAATAAACAACGCAGTTTGTTACTTGTTCACGTTTCTCAAGGTTATATTTAGCAGCATTTACGCTCAGAAAATCAACAGCTAGTTTTGTGCTAGCTGCTAGCAAACTTGTCATTTATAAGTTTCAGAATTTATTTATTTGTGATCATTTTTAGGTTTTATGATAATTTATTTCAGTCATGAACTCAGACAACATGCAATTTGATGTCAAAACAACAGACAGTCACAATATTTTAATTTGCAACATTTCCTACTTGGAAAACCCTTTTTTTTTTTTACATGTAGTTTTCATGTTTTGAAAATGTTTTAACGGTTTTAATTTGTAAAGTAATTATGATGAGTTCCCTGTTACAGCGGTACCTCGGCATACGAACGCCCCGCCTAACGAATATTAAACATTTAAAACATTTGTCACATTTTATTGTTTACTTTTTTAAATTTTGCACATTTTGTAAGAAATTGGCATACTTGGCATACAAAGCGTTTTCGGCATACTGTACGAGTGAATGAACGCCGGCTAAGTTGTGCGTACGTCCAGAAGATCAAAACTTGTTTGCGTCAGTGGATAGTTAAGCAAAGCGAGTTTACATATTTAAATATTTTTTTTTCCATTATGTGCAAGCTTTAGTGAAGACAGCACCATGGGTCTCAGGAATCGTAGCCATTTTCAGTTTGGTTTTTAAAGCAGCATGTGCCAAGAGGAATCAAGGTTAAGTGAGGTTTAATGTCTATTTTTTTTTTCATATTCTACTTAATTTACATGTCTTTTCTAAATGTGTTGATTTTTTTATATGCACAAATATGATTATAGTGTTGGAAATGGGAATATCTGTATTATTTTTGGGTGGTTGGAATAGATTATTCGCATTTACATTATTTCCTACAGGAAAATGCGTTTCACAATATGAAATTTTGGCTTAAAAACTTCGGAACGGATTAAATTTATATGTACCACAGTAATACAGTTCATGTCAATCTTCGTTACACAGTATGGTGATCAAATTCAGAGACTAGCCCTACGGCTATGACCTGGGCTTCATTATCCATGTTTTTTATTTCTGAGCCGAAGAAGTGAATTTAGATCAGAAATCGGGAAAATCGATCTTTGGATGGAGGTTTAATTCAAACATTTGTATAACAAGAAATGTTTACTTTTTTTCTAATAGTACTGTATCTAGCTTGATTAGCATGTGGGTTTTAAAGCTGTATGTAAAGCCATGATCGGTTCAAAGTGATGTCACACAGATTTCGTTAAAGATTTTCCTATGACACGATCTGAAGTGTTATATTCCTCTTATACGTGTTAATTAACTAAGGACAAGTCATAATTTCATGTAGTAATGTTATAGACAAATTACTTCCTCTCCTCGCTTAAACAGTTAACCCTCATACAGACACAGATCTCTCTCTTTCTCTCGCTCTCTCTCTCTTGTCGTTTAAAGTGCTACTTCTTTCCCGAGTTGAGAATAGAAAGCAGTACATCACGGACTCTGGAGCGTCTCTCTTTAACAGCTTCTGTCTCCACAGTTTGAGGCAGGTGCGTCTCCCACAATGCGTCAGGAAGATAAGATTCTGCAATACAACCGCTTCACGGGTCGGAACAACCTGAAATCTGGGCTGGAACGCTCGCTCAGTGAGAGCTGCCTGAAAATCAATGAGCGAGACAGCACATGCAATTACCTACCTGTCTGCCTCTCAGCGCAAGCACCGCGTGGAGATTTGCGGCCCTCGTTCCTGGGAAAAATAGGGAGCATGAATGAAAGCACTCTGGGGTCCATGTCCTTGAATAAAATCTCTTCAGTTCGAATATCACTCCGAGGAAGAAAGACTGAAGGCACGCTCGCTCCTGCCTGACAAACACTTCCTGAATTAACGGGTGCTCTCGAAAAACTGAGGAATTTAATAATGACGATAACGTGCTTTTCATTTCGTTATGAACAGTTTCGAATAAAATCAATAAAACATTCCTGAATAAAGAGAGACATCAAATGTGTGAATGATTTCTTTAATAAGTTTTTAGTACGTAAAATAATTACGTACTAAAAACTAATCTAATAAAAAGTCTTTTAAACGTTTTAGCGTAGCGGTACGGAATTAACACGTTACATAAGTGCTACCCAATTCATTATTTATAAATGTCAGCTAGCTGATTTTACAGGACGTACGTTTGATGGCTATATTTTAGTTAGCTTGGATGAAGAAGTGTGACAGGTTTCATAAAAGTGAACCCATGTTTTTGGTTTTAAGTTGTCAGAACCCCAGCGTTACTTTCCCTCACCTAGTGTTGTCGGTGGACTTTTTTTTTTTGCCTAGCTAGCGTTTGGTGAGTTTTACGCTAAATATTAACGTAGAAACGTGTTTTTTGTTTTTTTTAATAGACTTTTTCAGTGGTTGATTTGTTTTGATTAAAACATGGAAATATGTGTATAATTTCTTGTCGTCTGATCAGCAGCATGACAAAGTACATTAGGTTTACATCATATTGTGTCTCCTTGGTATCAAATAGCAGTGTGATGACATTTTGGATCTATGTACCATTTAAAAAAGTAATGATAAAAAAGAATTAACCATCAATTTATTACAACTGATTGTAATTTATTATTATTATTATTATTATTATTATTATTATTATTGTCTTATGAAGTGAAATTGTATCCTGTCTCACTGTACTAGTACTGTATGTAAAAGTCAGAGCTTTGGCACTAAACACCGGAGAGCAGCATCAATATTAATACAAAGCATTTAGCATTAACACCTAAATAAATTTTATTTCTGTATACTAGATCCATAGATAAAATTGTAGAATGTAAAGTTCCATTACCTTTTTTTTTTACTTACTTTGTTTACTAAAGTGTTCATGGAGAAGTTTATTTAAATTTGTACATGAAGAAATTCACGTAAAAGTGTCAATGCTTTGTGTTCATTGAGAAATTTCCTAAATGTACATAAAGATGTTTTCTAAGGTGTCTATAGTATCCATGGAAAAGTTTATTAAAGTGTCCATGAAAAGGTTTTACTAAAAAGTTTATCCATTAAGAAGTTAAGAAGAAGCTTGGGAGTGTCTATGGAGAAGTTTTAATAAAAGTGTACATGGAGAAGTTTACTTAGAAGTGTCCACGAAGACGTTTTACTTAAAAGTGTCCATGGAGAAGTTTTACGAAAAGGTGCCCATGTAGAAGTTTCACTAAAATGTATAACTGGAGAAGTTTACTTAAAAGTGCCCATGAAGAAGTTTACTTGTCTATGGAGAAGTTTACTAAAGTGTCTATGGTGACGCTTACATAAAAGTGACCATTGAGAAGTTTACTTGAAAGTGTCCATGAAGTTTACTTAAATGTTACACAGTTCCTTCACTTCCTGCTGTGGACTTCAGGCAATTTAGTTGCTAGAACACTTTTAAAACCTCTAAGCGGAGCAGCTGATAACATGCATTAGAACAATTGTGAGATGGAGGCAGGATGTATTTAGAAACATCACAGCATGCTGTTAGCATGACTTTTCCCCAGCGAGCACTCACTCTGGCTTTTTATTATTTTTTATTTATTTATTTTCCCTTTGCTCAGCCACGGTTATCTCAATTTCCCCTGCGTCAGGGTGCACTTCAGTTCCTTTAAAACCTGCTTTGATTATTTAATGGTGCGCTAATCCATCAGACACTCGACCAATCAGTTTCTCCGCTCGAGTCAGCGTGACACCCGCCTGTGCGTTCTGATTGTTCAACCCCTTATGCAACAGATCTTTAAAAAAAAAAAAAAAAAAAAACGAAGGAGACAGTGTGAGCTACTGCTAACTCCGGGAGAAAAATACAGCGTGACTGCTTTGTTTCTGAGAGAGTGAGAGACTTTATCACTTTCTTCCTTCTTTCTTTCTTTTTGATTAGCCTTAGCAAAAGCAGATAAGGCCACCTCGAACCCAGGATGAATAAATTAATTTCTCTCTCTGGCATTCTCTCATTCTGGATTATCGACACACACACACACACACACACACACACCGATTAAAGGATTTGCCCTATTTGTGTGATAAACCTTCTTCATTAGCAA
>JAOVVA010000002.1:2879420-2893523 GCA_028565275.1 Leiocassis micropogon | reverse complement strand
CTTTCTTTTGTTTGCTTTTAAACTAATTTCTTAACTTTCTATGGAGAAAAGATGCACTTCAGATAAATAACTGATTTATGTGATTGTGTGTGTATGTGTGTGTGTGTGTGTGTGTGTGTGTGTGTGAGATGCATGCATTTAAACCTTAGATGTGGGATTATAAGAATTGGTCTGCAGCGAATTCCTCCGTTGAATTTTTGATTAGCTGTAGATTAGCTCCGCCTCCTGAGTTGGAACAGCGAGATTCAGCATCACAGAGTAAACTGAGAGTGAGTATAGTGATAACGGACATTTGTCGATTTTTTTAATTGCATTGTCGCAATTCAACTCAGGTGCAATCATGGAAATGACACTTTTGCTTTAAGAATGACAACAATAATGATAATACATACTCACTATACAAAATTAATCTGTTTATAAACGCTAAAGGAATGTTCTTGGAAAGAAAAAACTAAACAAAAAAAGAACTCCATCTTTACACTAAAAGCACTTTAAGGTTATTATGCTTCATTTGCGTCACGTCGGGTGTTTTAGCGTCACTTTGGGCTGGACAAGTGAAAAACAGGAAAGCTTTTAAAACAATTAAAAAGCCAAAGTGTGCGCTTGCCTTTGTCCATGCTGATGAGCTCAGGAATACATCCAAGGTGTGATTCAGACAGAAGGAGTAATGCAGCGCAAGATTTTTTTATTTCTTTTTATCTTTTTAAACAGGATGAAGCCATACTGTATGGGCGACTTGTTCAAAGCGAAACGTCTATATTAAGCAGAGACATGCTTTTAATCAATTATCCTGTTAGCTCGAAACAAACCTGCTAATGGAAATCTTAACTTGATAAGCTTTTAAACGAGGACGCGATCGCTAAGAAGAAGAATAAAAGACAGTGTCTATTCGAACGTATCAAATGGCCTGAAGCTCGAGGATTGTGTTGGAGAGGAAGCTTTAATGGCTGAACTGAAGGAGATGTTCCATTAAGATGTCGTGCGTGGGATTATGAGAATAGTAACATGTTTTACTGTGTTAAAGTTCACTCATCTTTTTTTGTGGTTTTGTTTTAAATGAACACATAACCAACAGCTCATCGATATAGAAAGAAGAACATTCCACACCTGACGGCTGGTAAGGCAAGATGATGTGATAAAATATATTGTCAGGATACTCAAAGAATTTTTTTACAGTACTGTATATCTGTTTCACGAAATGAAGCTCTGCGAACAGTTTCCCAATAACACTGCAGTGCTGGATTGAAAAAAAAAAAAACTTAAATAAATAGTATAAAAATGATAATACTTAGCTTCTGAAGAATCGTTTGCCAAAAAAAAAAGGAAATAATTATATGGGCACACAAAAATTCATAAAGAAAATGAGAAAGTAAATAGTGCACAAGTGAAAAATAAAAAAATTACCTTAGAAAATCTTATATAGTATAAAAAGTTTAATTTTCCATTACGTAAAGTTTCTGATAGTTCTTTTCCCCCAGAGGCTCCATAATAAAATGTTTGAATAAATAAATAAATATATATTTTTTTAGTAGAAAAGTAATAAATAAATTCCTAATATTTTCAAATATTTTTATTTCAATTTACAATTTTAAAGTTTTTTTTTAAATCACTGTTTTTATGACAATAATTAATCCAATCAACAGTGTTTAACTATTTCAAAGTAAAAACAAAACATCAGACTTATAAATTATTATTAAACCCAAAATGAATCTATTTTCAAAATTTTTATCTGTTTACATTGCAGTGTCGGTGTCAAAACTTATTAAAAATATATGTACATTAAAAAAAATCATATTTTTGCTGAAACTCAACACGCTTGAGGATTTTATAAACCAGTGGCTGGCAGCTTTAACACCTGGCAGTAATCATTTTTCAGTTTGTCTCTGTTGTGTTTGTGTTCTGGTTTAAAAGCGCTGCCGAGGTCCTCGAAAGGATCGGCTGAGAAAGAGGACGCGGCCCCTTTGAAGTTCTCCAGCTGGAGGAGGAAGCAGCAGCAATCATGAAACGTTAATGCAGCATATGCTGCGTGGCAAAGGCCTCTTCCTCAGGCTGTGTGCGCGCCGCAGGAGGACGTCGGGTGGACACGCCGGAGACGGAGGAAAGGAAAACGATCAGAAACGTCAGCATGAAGGACTCTTGGGCTTGGAGAAGGGTAGGAGGAGGAGGAAGAGGAGGTGAGTCATGTGACCTGCATCATAGACACATTCTGTCCCGAGTGTGGGTTCATGTGTTTGCGTTCGTAACCATTTCCGCTAATTAACTGATATAAAGCATCGCAGTGATGAAAGTGCGGCCCCGAGGAAGCATCTGTAGCCTTACGAACAGTTTATACGGAGTTCATAGGGCTACATGACCTCTACAAAAGCAACTAACAGAAACCTCCATAAAACCTCACGACAATTATCGACTTTGCATTACAAAAGTTTATGTACTTTACATAGTTACGCTTAATAACGTGACTTGGTTCAATTCTTTTAGTTTTTCCTTCTTGTGCTTCCATTCATCAGTTTTTCTTAATTACTTTCTTTCATCTTGATTTTTCTTTTAAAACTCTGTTAATCCTTTTATCCATTTCTTCATCTATTTTGTCCTCATATTTTTTGTTCCACTCTAATTCTTTTCGTTTTCCCTTCATTCTTTCATCCTTGCTTTTCCTCGTTGTTTTCTCCACTCTTTCTTTCTTTCTTTCTTTCTTTCTTCCCTCTTTTTCATCTTATATGCATTTGTTCTTTAGTTCCCTCTCATTATTTTCCATTTTGTCCCCATCTTTTTTTTGTCCTTTCCTCTCTAATGTATTATTAATTTCCTTTATGTTTTCACACTTCTCTCTCGGTCTTTCATTCATTCTTTGCCTGTTCACTTTTTTAATTCTACTTTTCTCTTATTTATGTAAGCTATTTGATCTGATCCGGGGTCAGCTTCTGAAGTGTTGCCATGGATACCTGGGAGACTTAAAAAATAAATATTGGCGCTTCGACGTTCTCACCAGAGTGTGAACAATCGTTCCTGTTTCATTTTCCTCTTGCCTCACTCACACCCCTACACACACACACACACACACACAGAGCTCCTGAAATAGTATGAGAATTAGACTAGTTTCTGCATTCAGACTCCCGATGGAGTGATCTTGAGAGAAGGTCAGTAGTACAGTGCAGCGCTGCGTCGCTCAGAGTGTGAGACGCTTTTCACGTTTATCTGACCAGAAACTGAGCTCGAGCTGCTCACCAGATAACAACAGAAAGATGATACACTCCAGGTAGAAATTCTTATCTGATTTGTAACACACACACACACACACACACACACTTGACACCTCCAGTCTGTCACCTTCAACTAATATAAAAAAACAACTCCTCACTATAAATGTTAAAAATGGCTAAAAAAAAAAAAATCACAGCATCACACTGAAATGCATGCTAGTTAGCGTAATGTTAAATAAATTGTTAAGAAACTAATTAGCTTGGATGAAAAATAACATCAACCAAAATGTTAGCTCGTTTCACTCATGCTAGTTCTCTTATGGTTATTGACATCTAACCTGCTTTTATTCTTTCATAAAATTGACTACTAGTGCTGTTAGCATTAGCTTGCTAGGACAGGTGGCTGATTATTTGAATTACACAATAAGACTGAGATGAATCAGCTTGTTCATAAGCCTAGCTATTAGCCTAGCAGTGTGTTCAGCTAGCTTGTCAGGAAACCTCAGGTTTTAGTTAAACATTAAAATTACATGATTTTTAGCAAACACAGAGGCAGCTACCGGTTTCCATGACAACATATTTTAAGGAACACCTCGCTAGTTAGCTTGTTTGAGAACACGGCTAGCCGCTAAATGACCTAGAGGTAACATAAATAGAAAGGTTTTGTCTGTACATTGGTCAGAACTCGCTCTTTCAATGATATCTTTATGTTTCATACATTGGAGACTCGAAACCAGTCTCACGAAAATTTCTGTCTGTATGTCTGTCCAGCCAGATTTTGTCAGAGCATGACGTAAAACTGGCTCGACAGAATTTAATAAAACTTTGCTAGTCCTTAGGTGTTTGCCTGAAGTTGAACCTGCGCCAAAAATGAAATCATAGTTATGAGCAGGTATGTGTCCGGGTTACAAACCACATGTTTTGACAGCTTACTGCGCATGTGTCAAATGTGGACGCGTCTTAAATCGGCCGCTGAGCAGAATTTAATGAAACTTTTGCAGTTCGTAGATATCTAAAGTTTAACCTGTGAAATTAAAATGTTGAGTAAAAGAGATGTTATGTAAACAGTTATGTAAACAAACACCTGCACCAATAGATCATAATTAGAGAAGCTAAACTGAATATTTTTACTGGGAATAAAAGCTGATCAGTTTATTTTGAGCTTTAACTCTTTCTACAAATCAATAATAAAAAAAAAATATCATCGTTAAATATAATAATAATAATAATAATAATAACAATAATAATAATAATAATAATTACAAAAAGCCTAAGCTTCTATAAATACTTGACTTGACATTAATCATGTCGTGTTTGGAAGATATTTATTAGCATGTTGATAAATCTGGACGAGCACTCATGTGAACATGATGGTGCAGGCTAGATCGTTGCTCGGGAAAGTGTGTGTGCGTGTGTGTGCTAATATCAGACATGTCTGAGCACATTGCACCATCAAACAGACAGAGGACAGGGGCTAACCTGGCATGGCTGAGAGAAGAGATAGGATTCTGATAAAGCTCGATCCCAGCTCAGAGTATAAAAAGCTCCAACAGCCACCACCCCCAACACGCACACACATTTCCAGAAAACCCATCTCCACCTTCCCAAGCAGGATGACCAACATTATTCAGGTCATACGTCTCGTCTGGCCGGAGAAAGGGAGGAGAGTGTGAAAGCGAGAGTTCCTGGGGCCATGCTGCTCGTCTTCCCCTCACCCCAGCCCACCCGCCCCGAGTGTAAAAATTCAATAACGGCGATCATTACAGTAAGGAGCGCTGCGCAAATGTGTCATGATGCTTTCAGGACTGGAAAAAAAACATGCCCCAGAGACGAAAAAAAAAAAAATCCATCTTCGCACTATGAATTGAAATAACAGTGATGTGAATCAGTCAAAACAAAGCACACTGAATTATCAATTCAGAAACACATCAGCAAATAAAACGTGATTATGTTAACATGCTCGCTCAAATAGGCATTAACGGGTTTCTTGGAGCGGAGCATAAAATTTTACTGTAAGTCTCCTGTCTCAGGAACTTTCCAACAGTTGACTATAAATAGACATGACATGTTTTGTAATTTTATGTGACATGCTTCTATAGGAAGACGGTTTGCATTTCTAGTGCATGCTAAGGCTATCACTAACACTGATTATGTTCCTACAGTATAACAGCACACCACCAAATATTCCACGAGAGTATTTTCATGTAAAAATAACGACGATTGATTTGAATAGCACAAGGACGGCAAGCCATTTCTGTGAGTCTGACGCATGTATGTGAATTGGAGCGTGAGCCTGTAGCCCTGCAGGAAACGTTCATTAAATTAGCGCATTAAATCAGCACGGCGAGTGTCGATGTGTTCTGCAGACCGAAGGTCAAAATGCAGCACAGTTCACGTCTGACCTTTAGAAATACTGAATTTCCAGAAATGAGCATGATAGCTTATAAGGATAGAGAAAAGGAAGTACCACAAATAAGAGTCACTTTCACATCACATCACATTAGGTTTTTATTTTTAGACTGGCACTAGTGTACCAGTACCAGCCCAGCGTACTATACACTACAAGAAACAGAAGCTCATCGGTACCAGTTTAGCATTTCCAAAGCATTTCCTGCTTCCAGTTTCAGGTTTATGTTTTACACAACTCTTCTAGATTACTTATTTATTATGCCTTGTTGTTTAAGCTAACGCAGGGAAATCTTTAAGAAAATCTGCACTATTTTTTGTGAATTTTTATTCCTAGCCCAGTTTTGTCGTTATGTTCGGAATTCAAATCTCAAGATTCCAGAGGTGGAAGGTAAACTAAGAAAATTGACTCCATTACTGTGTTTAAGTACATATTTCAAGTATCTCTACTTTACTTAAGCAGTTTTATTTAAACATACTTTTAACTTTTACTCCACTATATCATACAGGAAAGAACTGCACTTTTACTGCAGTACATTTCTGCATGGCGCTGCGTTATATAACCAAAGTGGTGTGGAGTATTTGATTCAGGAATTTCGTTACCTGCTGACAATTATGTGTAATTGTGGTGTTTGAAATCAGAAAGGGGAGCTGGTTGCAGACAGAGACAAATACATCATGTTCACAGTCAGGAAGCAGGAAGAGAGAAAGAGAGAAAGAGAGAGAGAGAGAAAGAGAGAGAGAGAGAGAAAGAGAGAGAAAGAGAGAGAGAGAGAGAGACTGTCACTATGGGTTACTGGTAACTGGGACCTAATACAAGCCCAGTACTTTTGATACTGAAGTAAATTTGAAGGTGAGTAGTTTTGTACTTTTACTCAAGTGGTAATGTAAATGAAGGACTTTTACTTGAGTAATATTCCACCTAAAATTTGATGTTGCATCCTAATCAAGAAAAGATTTACTTTACCAGTTGGCACAAATTATAACAAAAAGGATTTTTTTTTTTTTTTTTTTTGCTGTTACTGCAATAATAAGCAATAATAAACTGGGATTAGGGGATTATTTTACAAATTACTAAATTACTGTACATCAGTACTTTAAATCCTATCCCTATACTGATTGTGTAGAAAAGTGGCCTACTTTTAGCTTAGCTTTGAATTTAATAAAAATTAAATTAAAAGAATATAGTATGATCCTAAACAAAAGTGCACATAATTTTTCTGTTGTATTTAAGAGCAGGTTATGATCTAACAAACTAAACTCATAACAGCTTTGCTGAATGAGCGCTAATCTCCAAATCCAGGAAAACGTTATGTTTCTCAAATAAAACCCCATCAACACTCTGCACAATAAAACGATCACTATTCCCGGATCGACGGTGAGACACAGGGCTAATTGAAAAGTGACAGGGATGAAAAGCATGATTCCACACGATGATCAGACACGGCTATCATCTATTATTGAAGTGTCCTGTGGGCAGGGGAATCGCATTTCACACTTCAAAGTTCCTCCACGTGCCCTAAGTAAAGCGAGAGAGAGAGCAGCAGCGTATGACGATGTGACGTGACGCGACGTGGCCGATTGCAACGCCTGTCGCTGACTGATGAGCTCACTGTAACCGCGAGAGCCCGAGGAGCTCGAGAACGCCGCTTCCAAATAACTGTCACGTACTATTTCACGGCCAGCTGGACGGAAAGCAGTGCATCCTTTATGCAGACAGTGTTCATCTCCTGTGAATAATCCCCGACTGTACGCTACACAAAAAAGGAAGAAGAAAAATGAGAGGCATCGTAATCATACAGAATGACTGATGACTGCCCTAAAAACACCGCTTTTCTCTCAGAAAGATAGACGCCGTGTCACGTTATTACCAACCAATCCAGCTCTCATGTGGGGCTCTTTATTTACGTTGGAACCTTCAGGAATATGATTTTTTTTCTCCACATAAACTTTCTATGAAGTTTATATCATGTTATAATGCATTCATAAAGCATTCATAATCATGCATTTAAAAAAAGCATTCAACTTTATATCTCTCTTATGCTTTCTTACTTGGCTATCACAATGCATTCATTCGGTCTTTTTAACATATTGGCCTTTTACTTACAAATATATCTCTTAAGAAAAGGTGTTGGAAGTGTTTTTTACAACATTCACAGCATGTTATGTCGCCTTTATAAGTTGTTTTACACATTGTTATAACAAATTATAAGAATGCATTCTATTTCTTACTCATTATTGATTTTTTTAACATAACGCATTAATTTTTATGGTCATAACACACTAAATCAAAACTAAACAAAAGAACCAGCCTCCTCTTAATGTCTAGTGCATTATAACGCATTATGACCTATTGAGAGAATGTATAACAGTTGCACTAACAAAAACACTAAAGTCTTACGAAAAAGTAAAGTGTAAGACTTGTTAGCCAATGTTCTAGCATTCTATGAATAGATTCACAATAGGTTATGACATCTTTCTTGGGTGTAATAATGACTTGTAATGACACAATATCTTTACTTCTGTATTATGAACTGCTAACATTAGTTACAAGCAACCTTGACGCCTTAGCAATACTAAAAACCAGTCTACCTGAAACCAAAGAGTATTATAATGCATTATAATAACATGTTGCATTATAACTCTGTAGTGTCAGACTGTATGCACACTGATATGTGTCAATGACATATTATACTACCAGAAACAAAAAAGACTAGGAGAGGTACCAAGTACTACCTAGTATGTAGTAGCCTGATATACTATAAACACAAGAATAATGCTATGATGTATCCATAAGGGTGTTTTATACAGTAATCAAATTACTTGTTGCCATAGGTTATTATGAATAGTGTTCATCAAATTTTACATAAACCACACTCCACCCATAATGCATCATGCACTGTTAAGTGAATATATAACCTCTCCTTACAGTACATTATATCACTATATTTATAAATGTTGCTATAATCTGATCATAAACATATTATAAGTGTTTATACCCATGGGTATAATTACATATGATTGCACCAAGAAAAGTGTGCACTAAGCAAAGTGGCCTAACTTGTCTGGGTATAATGTGCTGTAACCACTGCTTATAATGCATTCTTTTACTGATTTTTAAATATAGTACGTGATAAACATTTACAAACTTTATAATTATAATAATGTGTACATCAACCTAAAAATGTATGACATCATTTATAGCAATATGTATATAGATGTTAAGTTATAAACATTAAGTATTAAGTGTAATGCTTCTGTGAAGGTGAAGTAAATGTTGCTTAAAAAAGTCATGGATTTTTTTAAAACAAAGAATTATGATAAAATGTATGTCTTAAGATTGTGTAGTACGTTAACATGCTATAACCTGCTTATAGCAATATGGTTACAAATTGGTTATGCATTATAAGAACTAGTTCTAAAACATCACATCAATAAACCTCAAATAAAATGAGGCACACTTAGATAAGTGTAGTACCTTAACCTGTATTTATAAACATATAGCTATAATGCCTTATGAATGCATTATAACTGATATAATGCCTTATGAATGCATTAAGAAAGTGTTTTCTGATTAAAGAATCAAGGCAAAAAAACAAGTATTTAATCCTCCTAATGTTGCTTTTCTCCCCCCTTAGGTAAACTTCACGATATTGAAAAGCGATGCGATTTGATGGGAAGGGTATTTTTCCCCCGGAATTTAATTAAAGTGCTAGCCCGTTCCTCCTCGCTAACTCCTGCGCCCAAGAGCAATTCACACTGTTAGCATTAATTCCCCTCTACAGCTCTGCGCTGTGCTCCTGATTGCTGTCGGTGGGTAATTGGCCATTATCGTTTGCCTTCATTGTCCCTCCTTCACATTTCTTAAGGTTATATTATGATGAATGATTCAATTTCTTCAAAACTCCAGCGGATTGTGGGAACATGACCATGCACAATACAGAGTCTACAGGATGAATAAAAGATGAATGTGTGGATGAACAACTGAAGGGGAACTCAATAATAAATATAGAGGGGATGCACAAAACCCCTCAGGGGCAAACAGGACATTTGGTTGCTTCAGAATGGTGTGCAGTGTAAAATTAACTGATATTAAATCATCAGATTTGGCTAACAACATAAAAACTACCAATACCAACAGAGACATTATTAATCACAAATTACACTTGGTTCTTATTTGTCTCCTTTAGTTTAGTTTATTGTATTCAGTCTTTTGAGCTTCATGATTAATTAAGCAATCAGTGTTGTGATGTTATAGAAAAATACTTAACAGCCAGGTGGTGAAAGGAACAGAGCTCCTGTTATTGTGCTATTATTCTATAATTTATGATATTAATATGATATTATTCTCCTGTTATTTTTTTCTATAACAGCACAAGTGTTTTATTCCTGTTGTAACATAGAAATAGTAGATTTTTTTAGTCCAGCGCCCCTAGTGGACAATACAATAATATATGAATCTATAAATAATTTCTTTTGAGCATCTAATTTGCTACTTCTGTAGACGAGTGAATTGAAATCTGTGTAAAAATTAAACAAGAAAACTCTGGAAATGACGCTCTTTACATACACTTTGATGACATTTGTTCCACTGTTCATCAGGCTAATTGCTATCGTTTGCTAGTGTTAGCAATGCTAACCACACTTGCTAGCTGATGGACAATGTTGGCAGATTTTAACAGAATTTCTAGCTCAATTTAAAATCAAAGTGCAGCCAGCTCCAAAATATCAGAGAGAGGTAGACGTAGTTCATTTCTTTTTCTCCCTTATTTTTTGAAACAAAGGCTGTACATCATAGATACAGTACACTGTCGGCTCTTATACTTTCCCTTTGTTTATTGTATTCCAAAATACTGGTTAGATTTGGTTCAAAACATGACCTTGGCTACGAAACAAAAGACTAGCCCACTTGCAGAATTGTTGTTTTAAAATCAAAACTATCCTAATTTTCCCTACAAATTGCGACTCTGGCGACCCTGCTGTTGGGTCCGAATTGGGAAGCTAAAATGCTGAAAGAAAAAGTGGCTTCCTTTTGATGAAGAACCACACAAGCTCTTTGCAATTAGTTTGTCTGAAAGCCTGAAACAAAACACCCACGATCTCTAAGCACTTTTCTTCAGGGGGTAATAACTTCACTCCTTTCATTTATTTATTTATTTTCAGATTTTTCCTGTCCTGAATGAAACCTGGCCAGTGCGTTGTCATGACAACACCATGTTGCACCACAGAAATGTGAAGCCAGATCAGACTGCAGCCAGAGCTCATACTCACGCACCACTCATGACCTGCGTCAGAAAGCCCTGACACTGGAGACTCCTTCCGCTTATGATTATCCAATATCTCACAGAAAACTTCCAAACAAGAAACACCCAACAAATAATGTGAGGTCTGTCCGAGTCCCTGTGCATGAGCTGTTACACCAACCTTCTTTGATAGAAAAAGCATCAACACCTTCTGACAGAATCGGTCAAAAGTCTAAAAAAGCAATTATGACCTAGTATAAGTTTTCTCTTCCGTCGTCAGACACTCCCTTTACTGCACTATCGTCAGGCTTTCCCTTTCATTCACAATCAAACTTACAAACATAAACCTGGCCATGTTTTTACCTCCTTCAATTGGAAAGAAGCACAAATCAGTGGAGCTTTTTACCCCAGAACCCCAGAGCTTTTCTTTTTTATCTCATTATACATCTGAGCAGTTGAGGGGTTAAGGGCCTTGCTCAAGGGCCCAACAGTGGTAACTTGGTCGTTGTGGGATTTGAACCTAGGACCTTCTGAACCGTAGTCCAATGCCTTAACCATTGAAGAAGAAATAAACATCTAAAGCACACAGGACTGCATATTGAATTAGAAATACAAGATATAGACCATGGTTCTATATTTGTGTCAGTGCTATACTTTTTTTTTTAATACAGAGTCAGTTTATATAGAGTTAGAAAATAAAAAAAAACTCCACCTAGCACTTTTAGTGGATGAAGTGGATGTTTAGTTTGTTCCTTTAAAGATTTTCCAGAAGACAAAATTCAGATTTGAAGTAGCACTTATTTTGAAAGCTATAATTCTAAAACCCACTTGTTCGCTGCAACTGTAATTTACCATTTTAACCAATGCTTTTTTTTTAAAGCATCTCTCCTGATAAAAGATTTCTATTATATCTTCAGTTTGAAAAACAGGAACAGCAACCCAATTCCCCCAATTAGTCAACAAGACATGCTTTTATCTATCATCCATCATGATTTCCAGTTTACTAGCGAACAACTTCCAAGTGAGCACTTCAGGCTATAATTTTACCGTAATTCTGAGCAAATCTAGGTTTTAGCCATTTATCCATTCGAAAGTTTTTTTTTTTTACTGATTATGCTTACATAAAAAAAAAATCTAACAATTGATATTAAGTGCTTCTCATGGGACATTCAATCAACTGCTGAACATTTGAGGAAGGATATTAAGAGACAGAAGACGGGTCGTGGCTGGTGAGTGACAGCTGCCTGCTATCCATCACTTTAGCTAAACGGCATACTGGAATTGTAGTTTAACTTACCAAATGAAATGTAGGAATTGGCACGGGATGGCATGTAGGATGTGGATGATGGAGTTCAATCAAATGCAAAGCCATGTTAGCATATACATTGACATTAGCCAACTTAGTTAAATCTAAGTTACTGTAGCTGGTACTTATTCTGCCCATTTATGAATTAACCATGTTTATCCTGCCAAGATGTCAATGACTAGAGCAGAGCTCCTACAGCTTTAAAACCCTTTTTATACAGTCGGTGGCGCACACAGACAAGGTAAGCTGGGGCACCTGATAGAAAGAATAGTTGTTGCTGTGCTGAGAGACACTTGAACTTTACTGCCATGATGACAGATGCGATCTATCTGTGGATCTTCGATACTCTCATCACTTGGGTCTGTATCGAAAAATATTACATTCTGCAGAAAACTGGATTAGCGGTTACGTGAACATAGCCAAAGAGCAGCTTAGCATTTATCATGGATAGCGCAGGACTCTGCAGATTTTCATAGCAACAGAAGTGAACGCTAAAGGAAATTAGGCCGAGTGCTTGCTCTCTCTCTCTCTCTCTCTCTCTCTGTCTGTCTCTCTCTTTGTGTCTGTGTGACTCAGGCATGCAGTACGGCACGTGCCGGAGCTCTTATCGCATTAGCCTCCTGAAAATAAAACGGCAAACAAACGAGAAGAGGCACTGCGTGGGAGCGAGCGATAGCACCTGCTTTGTTGTTTTGCCTCTTCTTCCTAAGTAACAATGGCTTCACCGCCACCGCAGCAGCAGCAGCAACAAGATACAGTACGTAGGCCTGCATACACGTACCGAGCCGCGCGCATGTCTGTGTGTGCGTGTTCCAACGTCTTTTCCTTTCCAGAACTGCATATTTTTTTAACACTTTTATTCCCTTTCTTCCTTGGCTATTCTAAACCCGAGTCCCTTTGAAGGAAAGGATGAAACATAAAGCAGCCCGCGCGAGTCTCTATTTCACTCACACAGGCTGTCAGGACGAATTTCACGCTTTGAATACTTTTACAGTTTTTCAGGAATATTTACACACTTCAAGGCAAATGTTTGCATTTTTTAAGAGCCCACGTTCTGTTTTGATTTAACAAACTCCTCACCACACCCCACTTCCTCCTGAGAGTCTGGGATTTCATTAATGAAGTTTTTTTTATTGAGTAAATCACAGCTTTTCATTCTTATATTTATTATATTCAGTGTATATATATATATAGAGAGAGTACCCCTTCTCTAAATATATTTCTCTACATAATCCCCTGCTACATTAATGCACTTATCCCAGCGTTCCACAAGTGCTTAGATCTACCAAAGCCAAAGCCATGACCGCAGTGCCTACTTCATGTTTGAAACGCTGGCCTCCCAGGAATTTCTTTAAAGGCCCTTTCATTTATTGGGAGAAAAAAATGGTCTGGTTTGATCACCAAAGCTGTTCTGTATTTACAGGACAATGTATTATCTCATACTGCCCACTGCACATTACAAAACTCGACAGAAAGTTATTGCCATGCCCCCCCCGTACAGTCCTGACCAAGCCATTTTCACATACAAGGAGTTCCTACTAGGAAGCGTTTCGGATGTGAAGCAGGCAGTCCAATGCTGGCTCCAGCGTCCTGAGAAAACTTTATCTACCTTGATATCGGAGCGCTAGTGAACATCTGGGATAAGTGCATTAGTGTAGCAGGGGATTATATAGAGAAATAAAGGGAGTCCCGGTTTGATTTGAACACCCCTTTGTAAATAACTCTGTAAATAATGGCAATATTAATACACCTGTTTTAACAGTCACAGGTGTAACACATTTCTCAATGTAGAACTTTTCCAAAATCTAAAGTCTATATAAATATCACTAAGGCACAATACATGTATCACTATTAATGTAAATCAACAACTTATAATACCACTTAATACATGAATAATGCCTGGATTTTTTGTATATATATAACCATATATTCATGGTATATACACTAT
>JAOVVA010000002.1:2861305-2879320 GCA_028565275.1 Leiocassis micropogon | reverse complement strand
TATATATGAGGAGGAGTTTATTATAGGAGTCATGTTATCTAATGTTTTAGAATCCGGTAATACATCCAGGATGCTTTATAAGCTGTTACAGATGCATGAACAGATATCATAAGGTGCTATGATCTTGACATTATAATATCACATTTATTCTTCATTATGTACCATCCATGCACGGAGATTTATTATAAGGTGTTATGTAACCTGACACTATAAGTCCATCCTTATAGTTCATGAGGTGTATATGACTGTTGATGTCATGGTCCATAGCACATTAGGATGTCTGCTCATATATGCATAATATCTAATAAAGCATGTACAAACTCATGTTACAGGACTTGTAATAATAGATGTAGCACCTTATACTCATGCTTCTCACACACATACAGAAGCAGCTGGTACTGTACATGAATCTTCCCTGTTACTAAATCAATCAATCAACTGAGGTGATGGGAGTAGGGGACAGGCTTGTTACTGTGTGTGTGTGTGTGTGTGTGTGTGTGTGTGTGAAAGAGAGAGTGAGAGATAAATGAGTGAGCCGGAGTGTGCAGAGGTGCTGCGAGCGACTGGAACGAGTGACGCCGAGCATGAAAAGCTGTCAGTGGGCATTTGGGCCACGCCACTGCTGATTTTCTGGCTGGTTGGTCACGTCAGCCCGACTCGGGCACCCGAACAACGCCGCTCGCCCGCTGGGACGCCGCGTTTGCCGTGACAAAGAGGCCAGCGAGGGCACGTCTGGCATCGCGCTAACGCCAGTAACAGATAAATCACCATGTGTTTGGAGCGAGACGCTGTGAGCGAATGACATTCAGGTTCAGACAGAAAACATAAGAGGAGAGAGAGAGAGAGAGAGAGGCCTGCAATCCTACAGTATGTTGAGTACAGCAAGTAAAGTAAAGCTCCTGAGACATTGTGACTGACTGTTTTTAACTGAAATACGAGGGTGAGTCAAAAATTATCCTCACTCAGGTTATAATTAAAATATAAATGTCAGGAAAAAAATATGTTTATTGAAGAGCTGAAGCCGAAACTTCAGGCTAAACGCTGCTATCCAAGGGCATCATGATCTCGCATGACGATGCACGTCCGCACACTTCTGCCCATACCATCAGCACTCTTTTACAAACTTTTACCTGTTTGTTTCCCTGAAAGCGGCCCTACCAGGACGAAGACTCACTTCTGATGGAGAAGTGAAGATGGAGGTGTGTTCGGGGCTTGCAGCTCAGCCTAAAAATATTACGCGGAATTCAGAAGCTTGTTGACAGATGGACAAAGTGTATTGAAAAGCAAGGAGGTTATGTCGAAAAAGTATGTATTCGACTTTTTGAAAAGTTCATTAAAATAAATTCTTTAGCCAGAGTGCGGATAATTTTTGATTCATCCTCATACCTTGCAAAAATGACAGCGTATTATTTATAAAAAATAATAAAAAGATAAAAACTACTTAATGTGTATATTTACAAATACTGACCGACGTAAGACGTCTAATCGTGTAAGAACACGCAAGGTGAATTATTACAGGTCACCTATTATGCAAAATTTACTTTTCATTTACAAAAATAGTGAAATGGTATATTTAGAGGGATTTCTGAGGGGTATTTGAGATCTCTTATACCTGTGTTGAAAAAGTAAAATATGGGACCTTTAAAATACCATTTTGTTTTAGATTAAAATAATCTCATTTAAATGTCATTACAGCTGTAACCTTTACCTCTGTGCCAGTGTATCTGTGCATGCATTGCTGTATAATATTTAAAATAAGCTACAATATGACTATAAAAATGTTCTACAAAAATATATATCCTGTGCAAAAATCAACCAAGAGAAACAAACGTCATTTAATGTAACCAAGAACGGGTTCACAAACTTTTGCAAACAATGTATATTATGTGAAGAAATTAGAATTTTTTAGCAAAAGCTCTTCTCTTCACCTCTGACACTGGAAACTCCTTTCGTGCATGTCAAGTAAACACCTCTTTACAGAAACCAGTCTCATTATGATTTATGAAGCGTGCGTGTGCGTTCACGTACCAGTGCATGAGCTCTTACTCCGTGACGCTTAAAAACGATAACGTAGCAGAATTAATAAACACGCCACTGATCTGTCAGAGCCGTTGTTGTAGAAAATTTATCGACACCTTCTGACCAGGGTGTAGAGGAGATGTTTACACCGGGGCTTTTCCCGTCTGTGAAGCTGCTAAAGAGAAGGTTCGACTTAAAGGGAAATCATCCGAGACATGTGCGGCGAGCTGGCAGAGTGAAATAAAGGATGCAAATCTCTCTGTCCTTCTGCCAGGTGTGTGTGTATGTGTGTGTGAGAGTGTGAGTGTTTGTGCGTGTGTATGTGTGAGATGCGGAGAATGAAAGAGAGAGAGACGAATCAAAGACACGATGTGCGTGTAGCAGCCAACAGCGAATTTAAAAGGAGCTCGAATCACCGGATTAGCAAAGACAGCAACATGAAACAGCATAGCAAATAGAGCTACATGAAACAGCAGCGAGGAAATGATTATATATTTATTATCGTTTTTTTTCACAATTAGGGGTCAAGACGTGGGCGTCGCTGTTTAAACTTTATGATATGCTCCTCATAAAGACGTCCAGGAAATAGTAATACACACTTTCTTTTTTAGTTACCTAGCTAGGAACCTAGCTACTTTGTTACTAGCGTTAAATTGTTCAACTACTCCGAACGTCCTTCTTGAAGCGCTCTGCTTTTATGGCTCCGTTTGGCCGTCCCGCATAAGGGCGCATGCGCTTCAGGTGGACGGGCTCAGGGTCGGTTCGGATGACAGTCGCATTTCAAGGTTATGCTGAATAAAGGCAGACGGATCAGTTAAACAGGATGACTGAAATCATCTTATCCCCCCGAGGGTCACAGACAAAGAAACTCAACGCTGACTGACGGATCGATACGCCAGCCAGTCAGGCTGAAGCTGCACCAACTCCAAGTCTGAGGAAATTAAAACTTGCGTCTGATCACTGAGCTCGGTCTCATAGCAGACGGGACTATGAGTGGCGTATTATATATACAGTGTACACTTTATACATCTGATCTAATTGTTTATCATTTCTGCACATAAACTGAAAGGATGTTTACTTAAAGGGCACATATTATATAAATTTAACTTTTTTACATATGTTTAGACATTGAGACAGGTCTCCGGTGTGTGTGTGTGTGTGTGTGTGTGTGTACACAAACCAAAACGTGAATTTTTGTGGTAAATTTTCTATCTTTGTATTGGCTGCAGTTGACACAAGTGAATTTGATTTTCCTCCCATTGTGACCTCATATGAGAAGAGTCCCTCCCCCAGAATTCTACTCAGCTCTGCGGTTCTCTGAAGGGGTGTGGCTCAGCAGGACTTCATTTACATAGACACTGAAATGGTGCATTCAGAGGAGGAGTGAAATAAAGGGAGTTTGAGGGAGATGTCTCACTGAGGGATATCAACAGCTAGCGCTTTAACAGAAGACCTTTGTAACCTTGTTAAAGGAAGAGTAAAATATGGGACCTTTAACAAGTGATGTAAGTTTTAACAGTAAAGCTTCAGGGTTCACCCATTGAACACAAAAGATAAAAAAGATAACATAACTATAAATAGATAGAATGTATAATCAACATCAGTGGGAGGAGTTACAGTAACACCACTCCAGCTGGCGTTGCTTCTTTTATTATAACACACTCTTACTGTATATATCTCTAAATAATGCATCATGTTTGTAAAGCACTCCAATCTTGTTTGAAAGCCATATCTGTCATAAACTCATAAATAATAACTTACATTGTCAAAGAAACTCAGCTTACCTATTGTATGTATAATAAGAGCAGTTAAAATGTATAGTTATAATCGTTAATATTAATGTATGTTATATTTATATTTCGTTCGTGAAAGTCTATATCTACTGTATCAGCTAGATAAGAACGTAACATGTCGAACTCGCTAACAGGCCCTGTTAGCTAGCATACATAATTTATATTGCTATAACAAAGCAACATCATGTATGTATATATTCACTACATCAAGAAACTACTGTAGCTAGCTAACACTACATCAAGCTATGTTGTGTGTTAACTTATGGAGATGTTTCGCTAACTAACGCTGTTTATCTTTAGAGTTCTAGTAAAAGTGTCTTTTGAGAGTCTTAGCATGGTTTAGCCACTGACAGGATGCCAACTAGCCTAAGGGTCTTACAGAGTTACATCGTGTTTAGCCATAGATCGCTAAGCGCTAAAGTGTAAAAATGAGTAGATAGCATTTTATAGCATCGCATTTTTATCTAATCTTAGTGTAACTCCTAAATGTCACAGTTTCCCCTCATCTTTCTGTTCTGTAAGACTCTTAATTCCCAGGATTCACTTCACCACACTAATTAGCTAGTCTAATTTAGTCTAGTTTATTTAAAGTCCATGTTTCAGTTTGTTGTGGACTTGTGACTGCTGTTTACACTGTTTACACTGTTTACAAGGTTACTGTGTAACAGAAACACATAAACTAGCTTTAGCCTTTAGCCTAACTAGTTCTTATGTTTCTTTTTGAATTTCATTTCAGCTCTTTTTAATGAGAAAACTTCACAGTGTTAAAGAAATGTCTGCGCTTGCGTCCTGCTTCACCTCAATCTGTGACACGGAGTAAAACCGATGGACGTGATAAGCTCTTTAAGCTATATAAGCTCTATAAGCTCCTTCTATAGTATGAGGTGAGACAGACACAGGAGGATGAAAAGAGATGAAGCGAGGGATAGACAAAGAGATAGAGAGACAAACAGAGAGACTAAAGTAGAGACAGAGGAACAGACAAAGAGACACAGAAAAACAGATGGAGAGCCAACTGGAGAGACAGGCAGAGACAGACAGACAGATGGTGAGACAGGTGGTCAGGCAGACAGACAGAGACAAATAGAGAGACAGACAAAGGGACAGATGGAAAGTCAAACACAGAGACATACAGAGAGATCAACAGACAGACATACAGATGATAGAGACAGATGGTTAGACAGACGGCGAGACAGATAGAGACAGAGAAACAGACACAAAGAAACAGAGACAGGCAGATGGTCAGACAGACAGACGGTGAGACAGGTGGTCAGACAGACAGAGAGAGAGATTGACTAACAGAGAGACAGACTGAGACAAACGGGGAAACAAACACAGAGAAAGAAAGAGAACAGAGAGACGGACAGTGAGACAGACAAAGCCAGACAGACAGAGAGGCAGGCTGAGAGATAGAGACAGACACTGCTAAAAGTGGTCCCTTCATTCCCGCGGGTCATTTCATCAGCGCACAGGAAGCGAAGGTCTGATTAAAACAGAGTACAAAGGAAACCCAGGGGAACCGCTTTCTGCTTCCATTTACAGTCGCTAATTCCCTTTGATGATAAAAATCGAACGCAACCCCTTTAATTCGGGCTCTGTCGGAACGGCAGGAACGAGAGGATCGGGAGGAACGCCAGGCGTGGGCCGCGTCTCGGCTCTCGGGTTGCGCTCCCCGAGCCGCGCGCTGGCAGGATGAGGAATGTAGGAGTTATTCATGCTTCCCTACAGCAAGGAAAGCCATTATCCAAACAGCGCACCTTCAGCAGAGTGTTTCACAACCTAAACGTGCACATGCACGACCGTTCGAGGCTGCCGCCGTATTATTTTATTTTTTACTTTCGAGTTGAACGGCGCGCCCTGGAGCTATTGGCGCGGTTCAGCGAGCATACTAATTCCATTCTGTTTAAAAATTCAACACTCAATCTCAAGGCCAGAGATCTGGCGGAAAAAAAAAATCTGCACGACGTTGTAACAAATTCTCCTAACTGAGTCGTTAATCGTTTATCCTGCAGTTAATTTGGAAGCAATCTAAAAGTCATGGGGCTCTAATTTATAGCCTAGAAGGATCAGAAATGATAAATGACAAAGAATATTTTGTAGACAGTGGACTAAGATTTTGAACAACAAATGGATATTCATTTATTTCTTTATAAACATTTAATATGTTAAAATGTATTTTTTTAAAAATATTGTACATTTCACTTTAAATTTAATGAAAATAATTTATTTGGATAATTTTTTTATATTATTAAATTCCAATTCATTTTTTTTCTCACAAAATTGACAAAATCTGTCATAACACTTTCTATATACCATACCATACATGGCTGTAACTAAGGCTGACACATTAATAATATGTTATACCATAACCATTTTACAAGACATTCCACACGCTGTAATAATTATATGATTTACATTCTGTTCATACAATTATATGATGCAATAATTGTACACACGAAATCCTTTTAAATAGATGTGTGTACTGTAGGTTGCTGAAGAAAAGGTTAATTCATTTATAAAAAGGAGATTTGCCATTTTATAATCACTTTAACGTCCCTCTGAGATCCCACAATGCACTGCAATGGGTTAGCATCCAAATGCTATAGCCTAGCACCCAGAATGCACTCTGTAGTCTGTAGGGAACAGTCACTAAAGCGTGTTAAAGAGTTAAAGAGTGTTAAGGAAAAAGTAAATAAAGTGCACAAGCAAAAGTGAAGAAGTTCAGAAATGAAGCATTCATATGAATTTCATATTTCTGTGTGAAACTAAAAGTGTTTCATCTGAAGATTTTCTTTCCACGGAAACCATACTTTATTGCTGTTCTGCTGCGGAGGTTAGCTTTTTCAGGTGATGCAAGTCTAACCCGGTATTAGCGGAGCAAGCAGTCAGAGTACACAAACCCAACACTCAAGTAAAAGTACAAGTATCTGCCAAAAATGTCCTCCACTACGAGTAAAAGTGCCACTTCAAATTCTTTCCTCAAGTTGAAGCATGTGCCTTAAAAAGTACTTGAAATACAAAAAATACAACTACTCTACAAAGAAAGATTTTAAGCACAAGTGAAGTCGATATGTTGCTAACATTAATTTAATAAAATTTTATATGAATTATATAAAAAGTTGTCCGCTTTTATTAGTTCAGTAGCTGAGCTAGGTAGGTGCTACCATTAGTACTATAAATGGGCGATTCAGTTACGTATTATGATCTTTTTGTGCGGCTATTCGTGTATCGCCACACTGATTCCAAATTCTATTTTTAAAAAATGTATTTATATGGTAAAATGTTGCAGTTCCCTTAAAATCCTACAGGTGGTGCACTTAAAACTATTCACACATTAGCAGGCAGAACAGCTGCTAGAGGTTTGTTCAAAACTGTGAAAAATTAAAAGGAAAATAATAATAATAGCATCGGGATATTTACAAAATACTGATACTAACAAAATTGCAATACAAATCATATCGGCACCTAGGTATTGTATCGGGTGCTCCCTGATGATTACAATCCCTAATTATTACCCTCTGTGATGCAAGTTGCGTACACAATTAAACATGGACACACAGCAGGCATACAGAATACAATAGGGTTAAAGGACACAACAAAAAATGATAATTATAAGCTTGTTATAAATAACACATTGTTTTTGGGTTGACACATAAATGAAACGTATAAGAGTTTGCAACTCTTTTGCTCACTATGTTAGCTAGCTAGTTAGATCTCTTCTAATTCCAGTTTGACAAGTGCACCCAACAGCGGGATCCGTTGCCCAGGTAACCGTCAAGCATTTTGGTGCGATAACCAATCAGCGCTTTACCTGCCACTGGACTGGTGGAATTGTTTTGTGTCTGTCCTTCCCACGTAGGGTGACACTTAGGTCAAGGTATGGTGTAACGAGTCTCTATTTAAGATGCAAAAAGTAAAAGTACAGGGTTTTCATCAAACAATGTAGCGAGTAGAAGTAAAAAGCATCACATATAGAAAATACTCAAGTAAAGTACAGATAAATGGAATATTTTTTTACGTTCACTAACAGAGTATTTGTACTTTTTTACTCACAATCCTGCTTAGCAAATTAGCCAAACTGAGCTCATGTACATATTTCATGCAGATCATTTTGGGAATAGCTTGGGCACTGAGCTTGGGGACTAGATTGTGCCACATGTTAAGGTCATGGTCTTGATCTTGTTTTTTTTTTTATACATTGATGAACTTGATGCTAAGCTGAGTTCATCTGACTGACGAGAGAAGAAGAGACCTTTCAGATTTCAAACTCTCAAAGTCTAACTAAAACTGCAAGAAGTAGCATGTGGCAAAATACACCTTAAAGAAGAGCAATGATTTAAAGAGTTCAGCGTCACATTGCTCTGATTTAAACTCTCTAACCATGGAACATTTACACAGCGGCTCGCAGAAGCTCCAGGATTTGAGTTTGTAAAGGAGTTGGCCTGCTTTCGCCTCGCTGTGTTGAACGCGCTCTTTATTTCTGTGTCACGCGAAGCCTTTTGGCCGCACAGCGCTGCCTGGCTCGCGCTCAGCCGTGTGGCCGTGCTGGTCCGAGCTCCATTTAGATGACCTTTCGCTGGAATCCCCTGCAGACTCCGGCTGAGCCAGAGCCGGTGTGTTGTGTTCGTCTGCATTTTACCCAGCCCTCCTGATCCGACGCTCGGCGGCACCAAGACAAAGAGATCCGATCGCTCGCAGATACCAGCGCCACGCCGTCCTTCTGCACGAGAGCGAGAGCTTATGATAACGCTGACCTTCTGAAGAACTGAAGGTACTGCACGACTGGACAATGTGATACACTGATAAGACAGCGTAAAGTAATATTGTGATACTTTTTTTTGAGTATTGTACATATTCTCATGTTGATTTGATTCCTTGATGAATTTGAGCCTAAACTGATGCTACTGCACGTCATTACTAACTAGAAGTGGTGGAATGATTGGTATTTTCTTAATTCATCCAGCAAAGCAACTACATTCATCCTAAAAAATAAATCATGCAAAAAAAAAATTATCTTAAAAATTACAAAATTTATTCAGTCTAAATGATTCGGGAAAGTGTCTGGGATTACATTTACAATGCATGAGTCTGACATCAGAGTCACAAACACATGCCTAGAAACCGATCACGATTTCTAAGATACACAGTAGTTTAAATTAGAAATATTCTGCGCAACATGACTCGCTAAACTGACTCACCAAATTGAAACGAATCAATTGCATCTGGATTAAATCTAAAACCGACAAATCATGAATCGAATTAATTGATTGTCATAACTGGTAGCAGTTCAGGAATTTGCTACAGTAGCTAACCATTTTACACATCCACACCTTTAAACACATTGAGTAAAAGTTACTGAAACCCTGTTGTTGATTATTTTCCTGTAACAGCAGGTTCCAGGGTGTTTTAACCATGTAATGTTTTTATAATTACTATTTATACCTGGTTTATAGATACATTTAATGTTGTCGAATGTCCATAAAGCTTGTTAGTTCATTTTTCTCACTGTCGCAGCTTGGCTTGTACCTAATGATAAAGCACAAAGCGTGTAAACTCCTCAGCCATTAAAGGGCACTTATTATGCAAAATTCATTTTTTAATCATGTTTCGACAACCAGTGAGCGTGCATGAACAAAACACAGGAGAAAAAAAGAAACAAAATCCTCTTCCTTTTTCCCCTTTTTCCATTTTTGTACTGCTCAATCAGATTTCAGTGTGACATCATTTAAGAAGATATCCCGCCTCCGACTTGTTTCTCAGCTTTTCTGTTCTCTGGATGGGCGTGGCTTAGCATTAGCTAATTTACACAGACATTGAAAAGGTGCATTTGGGCATGTGAAATGAAAATGCATTATCTGAAGGGTATTTTATCCTTTCCATTAACACACACACACACACACACACACACACACAAAAACTTTGGATAAGCTCAGAGACTTGTGCCAACTTGTGTTTAAAGAAAGGACCTTTCTTTAACAGTTACAACTCTATAGAAACGATGACATATTATACGCTGTAATAAAAAAATGACCAATCAGAATCCAGAATTTCACACTCAACCGTAACTTTAGCTAGCTTTTTTCCCCCCAGCCTCATAAGAATGTCATATGAGAAGATAGGAACGTAACGCCCACTGTTAGAGGCGCGGTTAGCATTCATAACTTTTCTTTAGAACATAATACACTCCAGCATGGTTACGTTATTCATTGAACGTTTGTACTATTGTGAAAAGGAAATGACAGATGTGATGTTGTTATGTAAAACAGGCTAACACGTTGTCACGGCGTTAGCGTCCGAAAATCGTCGGCATGACTGTGCTGATGATAAAAGCTTCCCGAGCGCCGCATGACCATGGAGTGACGGAGCTGCTGGATGTGATCAAAAAGAACATCAGAGGAAGCCGGCGACGAGACTCACGAGCAGCCGAGCCGAGCGGTAAGCCACTCCGCCCGGTGAAAGGGAAAACAAGGAAAATCAATTTAAAGTCATCGCACACATTTATGAGGCTGCGAAAGCAAATGGCTGTCTGTCAGAAGCCATTACATCCATCGCCACGTCTTCCGCAGCGTAATTTATGGAGATGGAAAAGGCGGAATACTGGCTGCGCTTTTTTATGCATGTGAGTACATTAAGTAAAGCCACCATTGCAAAATGATGAGCAAACCTTTAAGGCACGCACACTCACACACACACACACACACACACACACACACACAGGCTTGTTTAAGTGGGAGTGAGAAAGCCATTAGCCTTCCCCGAGCTCGACTATTCCATTAAAATTTCACACCTCGCAAAAAGAAATGAAACAATGAAAAAAAAAAAAGCTCGTTCTTATTCAGCACCTCATTTTTAAACACACACACAAGATCGCACGCACACACACACAGATTTGCACAGTGCTATTTTCCATGGCCTTTCGACTGGTAAACGCTAGGGATATGAAAATAGTTCAGCGTCTCGGGAAAGCTGCCATATTGTTTGGATGGCGGTCGGTGAGGCGCTAAAACTTGTGTCTCTCACAAAAACAAACCAGATTTTTATACCCAAGCATTTCCTGAATTTATCTTTAGTCTGTGCTTCATTTCAAGCATGAACGTCCGACAGCTCCTCCATTTCTGAATCGCATTTCTTCGTTTCAGTAGGGACATCTGGTCCTGCATCGGATGCTCTTAGTCACCTGTTCATTCCAACAAAATGAGATTCCCGTCATGTCTCAGCTAGCATCGCGGCCTCCGAGCGATGAGACTCTTAGCCGCAGTAAAACATTTGAATGGCGCAAACGTTTTAAAGCAGGTCGAACGTCCATGAATAATGAGGTGACTCGGAGCACACTGCAGTTGTTCCCGGAAAACATTCAGCACCTGAATCAATCCTTGAAAATCGTGGATAACTTGTCGCCAATTCGAGGAAGAGACGTATCTTTCTATGGAAACTGTACACACAATCATTCACCAACACCACAGGAACTCGGGTGGGAGTTGTTGCCACATACACCGTACAGTCCTGACCTCACTCCAAACGATTTGCACATGCTTGGAAAAGTCATTAAAGGAGTTCCTGGGAGGCCTGCGTTTCCCACCTGATCATTCTAAGAAAACTTTCTACATTTGTATCCAAGCACTAGTGAAACACTGGGATAAGTGCATTAGTGTAACGGGATTATATACAGAAATAAAGCGAGTTTTTCCTGTGAGTCATAACTGTGTTCTGTTATTTTGCACAATCAACGATTGATTGTATTTCTTAGCTGCGATGGATTGGCACCCTGTCCGGTGTGTACCCCGCCTCGTGTCCTAAGTCTCTTGGGATAAACAGGATAAAGCGATATAGACTATCCAAGCGAGTGAGAGTATGTAAACTCAAAACATTATGAACTATACTACTAGACATTACAAAGCGAGGATGACGCATTAGCCTGGCCCAAACTCCAGGACATGTTGGGGTAAAACTTCTGCTTAAACTGTCGACCCTCAAAGACTCATATGTGGATTGGCTCATTTGGCTCTGAAAAAAAAGAACTAAAAAACAATTTGGTGTAGAGTACGCCGAAGTGTGTGAAAAGTGCACAAACACACTAAATGCCTTAACGCAAGGATTACCTCTGTATCGAGGCATCACTATCATGTTAGATGATGAGGATAAAATCCTGAATAACACAGATTTTAGTTCCTGGAAGTCTCTCTCTCTCTCTCTGTTTGTTTGTGTGTGTGTGTGTGAATAATGCTACAGGATATACTTCTGTTGAATCATTTACTGCAGTGGATGAAACAGATAAAGAGAGAGAGAGAGAGAGAGAGAGAGGGAGAGAGGAGCACTGGAGGCTCTGCAATATTCCCCAAGCATCTTTCTTAAAAAAAAAACAAAAAAAAAAAAACCTGACGATACTGAATGTGTGATGACACTGAGTTCTTTGTCAACTTATGAAAGGGGGCTGGGGGTGTCTAGATTGTACAGCTTTGGCGTGGAGACGATGCCGCGCTGGAAGAGAACGGCCCCGTGGCAAAACAGGAGACAGATTTCAGCAGGCAGCAGAAACACGCTGCGGCTGACACTTCCTTCAGGTCTGCACGGGAAACGGGACGCCAGCACCTTAACACTTTCTCCGAACTGTTTTTGTGATTCACACGTAGGTGTTCACACAACGGAGCTTGATTTCAGCCAAGAGACCGAACGGATTCTTATTAAAGCTGGTTTCATTTTACACACTTTTAACACTTAGTGTGTGTTTACACAATGAGTAGTTGTGCACTTGTCACTTGTGCACAACAACACTGAAAATAATCAAATCTACTGAGATTCTGGAACCACTGGAGAAACATTTGTATTATAAAGTTAAAGTGAATCAAAACTGTAAATATTAATAATATCCTGCTTACTACAAAATGTACATTATATATCCAACTGTCATTTAATGTAACTGTGGTTCCTGTTTCAATATCTATGCAGCAATAGACCTGTGGATAAAAGATCATGAGTGCAAACCTAAATGCAGAGCTTTACCTCTGACCGCTACAAATCATTGACACTGGAGACTCCTTCCATGAAGGCTACATACGTAAATGACTCTTTCACACCACACCTGTAAAAGACCCTGTTACATGTCACGCCTGTGCTGTGGACATTTAAGGAGACTCAAATTGGCAATATTGTTGATCATTTTGACAGCAAAATGAGATAAGTACCATTTTTTGACCTCCACTCATTTTGGCAAACTTTTGACACACACATACACAAACTCTATCAGCCTAAACTGCATGAATCTTTGGAATGTGGGAGGAAACCAGAGTACACAGAGGAAATCCACCAAGCACGGAGAGAACACAGACATGGGAATTGAACCCGGACTCTGGAGGTGTAAGGCGACAGTGCTAACCACAAAGCCACTGTGCCGCCCTGATCGTTAACAGTTTTATAATTGAAAAAGTTTGTTTGCAACCAAATCTCAATACTTTGTTCCTTTGCTCCCATTTGCTGCTATAAAAAAATTAAAGCATGAGTTTGCTTTTATTATTATCATTATTATTATTATTATTATTATTATTATTATTATTATTATTATTATTAAAACCTATCTTTTTCAAAATGGATTTGCATAAATTATGCATTGTGACAAAACTATTTGAAGTAGCGTTATAGCACTTTGCGAAACCACACCAAATTCAGACTGATACAACCCGAACTATTCTGATGTCATATTTTCGCATTTGTGCTTTTTAAAATCCTTGTGACTCAAAGAAACAGTTTGCACTAACATTCTCTATTTAATTAGCAATACTTGCTGCAATATTGCTTTCTTTCTCAAAAGTGCCAAAGTGGAGATATCTCATTTTGCAGTCAAAGTGTTAAGTTGTAGAACTCCAGTTACGTGGTGTACAAAACCATCCTGTACTCTCTCCTGTTCTTCATCTCAGATCACCAGTATTGTTTCTTTCAGGGCTAATAATGTAATAATGTGACAACTAAACAATAAACTCTGAAAAAAAAACTTCCACGGGTACATAACATACAGTACATAACTTTTTGCGAGTATAAAAATAATTATGCCGCTCAGACACTTAATTCTTATTCAGGATAGTTTTGAAACTCCTATTCTACTGAAAGTTTGTGAAACCACAGTGTAAAAAGGTTTTTTTTTTTTTTCAGCCGTGGTATAAAAGACCATAACTCCAGGTAAGAAGAGAATCGGCATGGAGAACGTAAACACTGTTCAACCCATGAGGCCCTTGAAGGTACGACTCCAGGGGCCAGTAATCAGGGTGCGTGTGTTTGAGACGCCATCGCCAATGATTAAGTGTATAAACTCTAACTTCGTCCCCTGAGCGACCTGGAGGGAATATATTAGCACTGCTATTGGCTGGTAATTAAATAGCCCCAGTGGATGCACACTCACACATACACATACACACACATCGCTTTACGTTAGATCTTAATGCTCGTATATTCGTATATTTGTGCCAACAAAGAGTGTAAGAAGAGACCTGTGAGCAGATTCAGGAGCACCAATAAGGGCTCATTATCTCCCCGCAGTGAATAGAGGAGTCTTTTGCAAACTCACTTCAGCATCTACGATAAGTTTGCTTTACGTGATTGTTTCAAAAGGCTTTTATATCCCCTTGACGTGCCGTTTCCTGAGTTCTGACTTCCCACCGATACACAGCGCAGCAAACAAAAGGAAGTGTGAGATAACAGTGCATCAGACAGCATGGCAGCTCATTAATTTTCAAAGCAGTATTCGACTGGCAGCGCTCTATCTTCCCCGGCTCCTGAGAGCGCGGCCGAGCCCAGGTGACGGACACTTGATTACGAGGCCGCGCGGTTTGTCAGATTGTAATCACGAGCCTTCCTGAGGCCATCGCAATTTGCGGCAGGACATTACAACTTCTATTAAGGTGAGTTCTGGAAGACTTTCAGGTCACTTCACACTGTGAAAATAATGAAGCTTCTTTCAAAAACCTCCGGAAAGAAAGTAACAAAACAATTCGATTGCGATCAGTAGGGAGCTTAGGTAGCAACTTTTTCTATTTACATTTCTATCTTTTAACGTGTCTGATATTAACACATGTAGTAATATTGTCTATCATTATTGTCAATAATGAAAGAAGCTCTTGCTCTGTTGTACCTGAGAATGTCACTGTAACTGCGCCATAGTCGCCACCTCCCGCGTTCCTCAAGAAGATCCTGGAGCACTAATTCATAAGAAGCTTGTGAGGACGTTGAGCAGAGTTTGGTGTGGTTTGTAGCAGGCTTCTAGAAATCGTAGCCATTATTATTTTTTTTTATCATGCTTAAAATTGTGATGTAGTCACTGACTATAAAAACATCACAGCAGTGCACAAGTAATTAGCAGGTGGATGGTAGCAGTTTGTAGGTGGTTTGTGTGTGTTCCTTGTTTAGTGTTGACGTGGACAGCTTTCGCTGGCACTTCTGAACCGGTGCCAGTATAACACCTTTGCAACATGGGCAAAGCAAAACAGCTAAAGTGGACAAATCCTACCCTGCACTAAATTACTACATAGTACCTTCTAACAGATACTAAAGTCACAGCTCAATCCCACCCTACACGAAACTACCAAATAGTATGCTTTACCAGATACTAAATCTACGGCTAAATCCAACCTTGTGCACTAAACCCCTAAATAGTATGCTCTAATAAATATTACATCCATGGCTAAATCCCACCCAACACTAAACTACTAACTAGTACGCTCTAATATATACTAAATCTATGGCTAAATCCAACCTTGCACACTAAACTGATAAATAATACTGTATGTCTAATACGTAGATACTAAATTCACAACTAAATCCCATTATATGGACTAAACTACTAAATAGTATGATCTAACAGATACTAAATCTAAGGCTAAATCCAACCTTTTGCACTAAACCACTAAATAGTACACTCTAATAGATACTAAATCTATGGCAAAATCCAACCTTGCACACTAAACTAGTTAATAGTATGCTCCAATAGATACTAAATCTATGGCTAAATCCCATCCTGTGCACCAAACTACTAATCTATACATGTTGTTACATACGTTAAATAAAACTGTTGGTGTGTCTGTACATTGAAGAAGATGTTTGTGAAATAATAATTTGCTGGGACGCAATTTCAGGGGGAGAATTTACTTAAAAAATTCCGTTGAGCCCAGAGCAATTCTGTAAGGAAATCACACACCTGGCAGCACTGATAATACTTCAAGCGTTAAATTTTACACCTGTTTTTTGTAGCACGCTTTACGATTCTGATTCATTTTTTTCCCCCAACTTTGCAGCTTCTAAATAAGAAAGAGAGAGAAAGAGAGGAGAGTGTAGTCTACCAACACCTCAAATCTCCACCTCGGATTCTGTGAATAGCAACACGATTTATTTTCATTTCTTAACAATCTGCAAGTAACCTACACAAACGGAACATATGTGAGGAGTAGGTGTGACGGAGGGAGGCGATGAGAAGAAAAATAACACGTATAACATCTGCTATGACTCGAGTACGATCACGCTCCGAGGGGTTTTTGTCGCCTCGGAGTGTTCGAGTGGAGCCGGAGCTCTCGGCTCTTTGTTCTGGTTGTTATATAAAAAGAGAGAAGGAAAACAAAGAAAAACTCAGAACCACACTAAAGTGACCACACAAACGAGACTCAATCGGTTTTATTCAAACGCAGCGCGCTTTTAACAGAAGCTCAACAGCGTGGAGTAAATAAGATCTCTGGCTGCCTGCCAGTTAATGCCTTTTCGAATGATTCGCAGGAGCGAGCGAGCGATAAATACGCTTTTCATTTTCTGTGTAGTACTGGTCTCATCTTACCCTTTTCATCCTTATACGCCTTCGCGCTCCATGCATCTAATGATATTACAAAGACAAAGGGTGAGAAAAGGCTTGGAACTGAGTAGCACAGATCGCTGGTGCATCCGGCGAGCGTCCACAGCTAGTGCTAATCAAATCTCAAACTATAACTTAGAAGCAATTCAGCCACATTTAACCTCATGGCAGTTCTCATCAGACTTGGTCCATGAACGTATTACGATTATAAACAAGGCTGCTTTAGAGCACCGCACAACTCCTTCGTACAGAAACTAGACTTTGCAGAGCCGGAAAAGAAAATGAAGGCATTAGAACAGAACTTGTGTGAGCTTTGTCTTGAGAGGAACACGGCCCACCCGGAGATCTACCTATTGAAATTCCATACACATTCTATCTCTTAGCCTGCAGTATCTCCCCGATCAGGGCTGGAGTGATAGCGGGAAGTGATAGCTTCATTTTCTCCTGCGCGGATGAGCGCTACTCGTTAGCAGGGGCAGGACGAGTGAGTCATTTCCCACTCGCCGGACACGGAGCGAAGCTGAAGTGCCATGGCACGCCCGTATCTCATCGACCTAACCTCCAGCTAGCCATTAGTGATGAGCGCGGGTTACCGCTTATGAAAGCGTTTTTTGTGGAAAAATTCATTTCAATCCAAAAGTTTCACACCTCAGGCTTTGGTCGGTGCTCTGTGTGCGCGCTTTCGTTGCACATAGTCGCGGCGAGCCTGCGTTTCCATTCAAGATCTAATTGGATGTTGTAAAATAATCGCAGCGCATCGGCGGCGCGGATGATTACGGTGACCAGCGGTCGGATGACTGTGATTGTGCAGCACTAATTACAATCAGGCTGATATCCGGCTCCGGCGCTCTCTTCCTCTCGTTTTCCCTCTCGCAAACCCTCATCCTCTCTGAGAGCTCTAATAAACCTTGAGCAGTCCACATCATCCTAGTGAGCATTAGCGTTCGGTCTGTACAGTTGCTTCTGTTCTGTTTTCTCCCCGCGCTCTTTACACCGCCTTGTTCAATCCTACACAATTCAGTAGTCAGTTATCTACACAAAAACAGCTAATGACAGCGCACCGCCCCTGCAGTGAAGCATGCTGGGAGTAGCATGATGTTTAGAATTGCCTCTCTGACAAATCCCCTTTCCACGTCTACCATTATGGAGTATTCTTTCAGTTTATTCATTTGTTACTTTGAATTATTTTTTAAGTGCGCAATAAGCATGTAAAGTAGATCTACAGTGTAGAGCTGTAATCGGGCCTTAAAAGTTAGGCCCGACAAGGCCCGAGCCCGACAGATTTCGGCCCGAGCCCGACAACTACATTTTGATTGACAGCCTTTTAAAAGCCCGAACCCGTTTACAGCCCGACATTATTCAAATGTGCGCAAGCACACA
>JAOVVA010000002.1:2846106-2861205 GCA_028565275.1 Leiocassis micropogon | reverse complement strand
AATCGCCAGTGGCAAGCCTCTGTTTAACCTCCTCAGCATCCATTTTCACATTTCTCTCGCGCTAATCAAAACGCATCACATGACCGCTCATTTACCGCACAAGCCCGAGCCTGGCCCGAGCCCGTGTAAAATTATATTAATTAAGCCCGAACCCGACCGAACCCGTCGGGTCCTGTCGGGTTCGGGCAAAGATCTTCAGCTCTACTACAGTGATTATAATCTATAAATGATCTGCATATGAATTTTGGACTAATTTACAACATTAACTTGTGTTAACTTTACTGTAACTGTCTATATGAATATGATTGTTACATTATGATATGATACATTATGACAAACCAATGTGTTGTTTATTAAAGAATGCAGTGTTTCCCACACACTGGGCGACCCTTTTTAAAAATCTGTCCGGGAGAACGATGCCTTCAGCGCTCAATTAACTAGTAACGGACAGTTCCCTCTCTCGCTATCTCTCCTGTAACTGTTTATTTCGCTACCGTGAGAGTGGTGGGAAGTAAATGAGGCGGATGCCAGCTGCAGTAAAAAGAATAAGAAGGACGGTCGCACATGCTCTGCAAAGAAACACAGTTTCGTACAGTGAACGCGCTCTTCTTTAAAAAGCCAGGATGATGAACACGAAAAACTCAGGCGGCACAGATCCGTGCAAGAACATGCCATTGGTCAATGACCGATTGAACAAAAACAGCTGCTTATATGGAAGTCCTGCTGGTGTGTATTGAGGAAGGGGAGCTTTACAAAATGTGCATTTGGGTTTTCTGATATGTCACGTAGAACGAAAGTTATCATTACTTTTAAAACGTACATTTTATTGCTCCCGAAATATGGGAATGATGTTGCAAAAAATGTGACAGCTAGTTCAGGGGAAAGAGAGTTACATTTGCACAAATACGCCTTAACTTTAAAAGATACCTATAAGATTCAGCTCAGTGGAACTGCAGGAGCTTCATACTGTAGGAGTCTCAGATGAACTTTGGAATATATTTTTGCATGGAACGAGGGTTGTTGAATTTGCCCTCCAAGCATTAAACATTAGCATTAAAATTTATAACAACAAAGATCTTCTCTAATGTGCTTATATACAAATCAATTTTGATTTACAACAGCCTTGAATAAAAAAAAAATTCTGAGTCTGACACTGGAGACTCCTTCCTTAAACCTTAAACAAACTTCAAGAAACCCGTCCCACATTAACGATTACACCTCTGTGTGTGGATGCCCGGCTGTTCAAGACCCTGTTGAGTTGTACAAAAAGTGAACACCCCCTCCTGCCCAATCAGATTTGAGAACTCAGAAGCTAAGAGCTGGAGAAGGGATGGTGAAATGCTTCCTGACAGAACGGCTCGTGCTTATTAGGCTGCTGGCGGATCGAAAATATCGAAAGCTTTTTGAGTTCGTTTTGATCGTCGAACACGACGGCGAGGAAAAAGCTCAGCTGATCCCAGACTTACGCTCGGGTTCCCGCCAGCGCTCCTTAACAGGCGCGCTGAATATGTAAAGCGGATGTGTGCGTCGCTTCGCACGCATCTGTCATGACTAACAAGAGAAATATTCACCTCTGCCTTTTATTTGTATCTATTTACAGCAACATCGTATTATCGGAGAATTCATTTATGTGGAAAGCTTCACTCAGATCACGGCAGGGTGTGTGTGTGTGTTTAATTTTTTTATTGTTTTGTTGTTAGCAAGTCGTTTGGAGCAGCAGCGTGTTTCGCTGAACGTTATAATCGAACCAAAACACGACAACATGATCTGGAGTGACGGACCTCGAGAACGCCCCACTGTACTGTGTATTCATACTCGAGACCTGAATCTGAAAGACATTTGACAGATTTACACCACAAAGCGCCAACGATGCATTCTGATTGGTCAGAAAGTGTTGATTAACTTAATATATAAGGTGCGTTCAAGTCAAAGAGGGACGTTTGATTTGAATGTTTACAGTTTCACAGACAGATGCATCTCCTTTAAAAGTTTTGAAAAAGTTATTTCGTCCATTTTTAACGATCAGCTCTGAATCATGATAGGAACGACTGCAGTGGACTCCGAGCCACCTCAAACCGGATCGTCATTCCCGGTCGTATGACGTTCTTTAAACGTTTGCACAATTCAAATGTTTTACTGCGGCTAAGAGTCTCATTACCGTAATGTGCTTGAGAATTTCTGTAAACGTCACTCGTTTTTACTCCTTCATTCATCTCGAGTCCTGATTAGCCTTGAACACCCCTCGTACAAGAGTAACTGGATTGGTATTGTTTCTTTAGTACCAGGCAAACGTGTGCAGTAGCTGATGGAGATGGTGGAGTTTATTTAGCGTTTATTCAAGGAGTCATCAGTGTTAATGTGTTGCTAACTTTCTTTCTTTTTGCGAGAGAGCTGCGTTTTTGACTTTTCTCGAAAGCATGACAAACTGCTTTGTTGTTTAAGTAACTTTAAGAGACGTTATGAAAAAAAAGATGTTGGTGATGGAATTGATACAACCTACAACAACCCACTTTGGCGCTGTTTACTGGGTAAAACTGTTAATTACAGCAGAGATATAAGAGGAATAAATGGCTTAAGGACATGCTTTCGGGAAAAATTCCAGTATATGGTGGAACCTCGGTTCACGAAAAGGTCTACGATCAAATCGGGACACGAACAGAACTTAATAACGAATTACATTACGTTCGTGAACCGAGGGTCCACTGTATGACTACAGTTTGATGATTATTTCCCTATACATCGCAACACAGAGTGTTTTATTTGCTTCTCAGAGGAAATCTCTCTCTCTCTCTCTCTCTCTCTCACTCACTGCGACCAGGCCGGGTGAAAATCCTGTTATCTGGCATTTCGCCCCATGCTCACCGTTTCTAATAATCTCTATCCCGAGGACACGGCTCTAACCTCAGCTTTGATCCGAGTTTTATTTCTCGCCGAGGCGATGCTACAGCATTTCCGTGAAGTCCAACACTACCTTCACCCTGCCCTTAACCGGGTTAAGTGTGACATTAAGCTGTAAGACCTTCATGGAAACTTGAATAACACACACACACACACACACACACACACATTTATGAACTTCATGAAGTTCTGAAGTTTTTACATCAGCACGGAGAGAGTGAGATGCAGAGCTCAGTTCCTTTACAGTAATGTAACAGAATTACATTCTTTCACGTCGTGAGTCAATCACTCTCGCTACGGAGAGGACATTAGCTCTCGCCTTTCAAAGCAGACGGCTGGAGCGTTAATCAAAACGCAGGCAGGAGCTTGGAGCCAGAGTGACGAAGCATTAGAATGAGTTAAGGTGGAAGTGGGTTTCAAAGTCTTTTCTTTTCAGAAAAATAGACGCGAATGGAAAAGTATTGATAATAGGTGCATTAAGCGTCCTGGGTGGGTTTTTTTTTTAAACAGGATTATAATGGTGGGGCAATTATTGCAATTATGATTTAGTGCTTCTGTCAAGCTTGATAAGAAGAGTGTGGGTTCAAAAAAATAATAATTCTGTGTAAAAGGTGTCGCGTGTTAATTAAACAGGTTTAAACAATTACAGCGGAACCTGATTCAATTAGATTGGAAAACAGCTGGAAAATTAATCAACGTGGTTCAATATAATAAAATACAATAAGATAGAACATGGGCGGCACGGTGGTGTAGTGGTTAGCACTGTCGCCTTGCACCTCCAGGGTCCGGGTTCGATTCCTGTCTCCGTGTGCATGGAGCTTGCATGTTCTCCCTGTGCTTGGTGGGTTTCCTCTGGGTACTTCGTGCCACCATAACATAATGTCATATAATTAAAAATGTTTTAAGTAAAAAAGAAAATTTTTCAGAGGTTACGTCAGGGTACAATGTTGAGCCCCTAGCCCCGCCCATGTTCACAAAGCTCCGCCCCACAATCTTTTTAAAAACATTTTCCATTTCTTTTCACTTTTTTTAGGGGGTTTGCATCCAGCTTAAAGTCACACACCAATACTAAAATCATGCAAAAAAAATTAGACATGCTTATTTATTTTACTTCTTGAAAGAAAAAAAGCCAGGGACATTTTTCTTTTTTTGTTTGCTGTGTCCTGATAAAGATCAATCCCTAATGACAAAACTATTCAAGAATGAAAATGTGATTTTTGTAATATACATTGTTACATTAAAACTAAACTATAGAACTACTGTAATGCCAAAACAGCCAAATGTACTTAATTTTTTTATTTCCATTATATTCCATAATATTTTTTTTTTAAATGCTAGTCTGCCAACATAAATACCAAAGAGGTTTTAAACAGTTTTTTTTCTTTTTGCCCTTTTTGAAGTCTTTTTTTTTTAAGCTAATTTGGCGGCATCCTGCTAAAGGTCAAGCACTAATTACAAAACTGACCTCGACTAAAATGTGATTTAATTACAAAACTATAAAAGAAAAATTGCTGTACTACTAAAAGTCCACAGGCATTTATTCTTTTTTTATTCTGTTTTTTTGTTCCTTTATGATTTGTTTGGCTCTGTTGTTTTCAAATCACCATTTAGTCTGAAAAAAGAAAAAGAAAAAAAAAAGATTGTATATCCAGTAAAGCTTTAGACGTCAGAGGCATTTTATCCTTTTATTGCCCTTTAAAAAAATAAAAAAAGATGGAAGGCTAGTTTGACAGCATCCTTCTAAAGGTCAAGTACAAAAGCAGAGCTGGATGAATTTTGTGAAACTGAAAGAAAAAAACTGACATTTTTATTGGCCTCTGCTTTAAAAATATATTAATTAATTCATTGATTAACTACTTAGACTAAAGCCAGTGTGTCTGATTATGCCAAGCGTAATAACCAACCTGAATCCATCCTTTATTCAATTCAATTCAATTCAATTTTATTTATATAGCGCTTTTAACAATGGTCATTGTCTCAAAGCAGCTTCACAAAAAATTAAAGAAAATTTTTTTTTTATTTTTTTTTCTTTATCTTTTATCCTTTTTTACAATTATTTAGTTACTTAGGCTACTTATTTACTTAGTTACTTGGGTCAAAGCTCGCGTCACCGAGCTAAAGACGAGAACTGTGAAGAGACTCGCATAGGGGATGTGAGGAGAGCGATGGAGGACAGAGTTTAGAAGATGAAAGTAGGAGGAGGTGGAGGCGGAGGAGGAGGCGGAGGAGGAGGCGGAGTTTTAGACCCAGCAGACCTACAGCGCCCTCGCAGTCGTCCCCTGAACTCTAAAGAAAAGCTCGCTTTATTGGGTCATTCATCTGCTTCCACACACAAAGACACCATCCTGAGCATAATTTAATCCAGACCTCTAGAACCACACGCATGCTGTGTGTGTGTGTATGTGTGTGTGTGTGTGTGGCAGAAAAATTTAGGCCGTGGTGAGAATTATACCTGTTCTTATTCTTTGACACTACCTGTATGTCTGTCTAATATTCTCTCTCTCTCTCTCTCTCTCTCTTTCTCTCTCGCTCTCTCTCTCTCTCACACACACACACACACACACACTATCTCTCTCTATATTTTTCGCTTCAATTCAAATAAATTCAACACATTTTACTGAAATAATCAGAAACATGTAGAGTTTTTCCAAAGCATTACAGAAAAGATAAGAACTAGTAAAGAATATTCTCTCTCTCTCTCTTTCTCTCTCTCTCTCTCTTTAATCGTCCTGCTGCGGCTTGGAGAGCGAGCTGACCTGATTATTGCTCCCCAAAAAACAACACGAGCTCATCTGCCTTCAGAAAAGCTGAGGAAATAAATAAGTGGAGATGAGTGTTTGTTCTGGACCGTATGCTCGAGGGCAAAACATTTCCGTTTTAAATATAATGAGTCTATTAGGACTGTTTCCCCCCCTTTTTTTCTATTGAAGTGTATTTTGTAGTAAAGGGAAAAAAATAGGCAGTGATTATAAAAAAAAAAACCCAAAAAACTAAAACTGTATTTTATTTATGTAACAAATAAATACTAATTAATAGATTAAATTATTTTTATATACTATTAATAAATAATAAGCTAAATAATTATAAAAAACATTGAAATAAAAATACAAGAGATATTAATATAACAATAATAAAAATAATCATCATCATAATAATTTATACTGTTAATTGTAATAGTGCAAAATAATATATAAAAAATTAAACAATTAATAATAAAAAAGTTCAAATTTAAAATGTAGTAAAATAATAATAATAAAAAAATAATATGTAAGTAAAAAATGATAAGTAAAAAAAATCATAAGTAATAAATCAAAAACAAAGACAAGAAAATCAGGAGTATATCATGATCAGTAAATAATCAAGAAAGTAACACGACCCGAGATGTTTGTTTTGCAAACTTCCTCAACACGTCGTTTAATTAGGCAGCGGGTTTTAAATGTTTGATAGCATCACATACACACACACACAAACACTCACGCATACATACACACACACTCACACAGAATTAATGCTAGGGTGCAGGATGTAAAGACACTGTGTAAGATAAATAAGCCGATCTAATTGCGGGAAACAAAAACCCTGAACGCAATGAGGTGCGAAAAGCTGCAACACATCGCTCTTAAGAAATAAATTAAAGCTGTGGGGTTTTTTTTTTTCTTCTTCTTCTTCATTCTAATGGGCTTGGAGAGATCAGCTCTGAGCTAAGCCTCGGTCCCTTGCTCGCCTCTCAATACAAATTCATCTCCGTATTAACCCCAAATGTTTCTGGAGTTTACTTGTGGTACCAATATCATCAGCATTTAGACTAAAAGTGTCTCAAAATCTGTATCTTAAATAAACTGAAGAGTCACACTCAGGGTACCCCACATGTCCCAGGGTCCGAGGATAAGTACTGTTCGTAGCTTTATTTCTAAACGTAAACCATCAGAACAACAAAACTCACTTTATCGTCAGCTAGCGAACGACCCACTGGTACCAAACTTTACCCTTCCTTGTGTCCAACCTGGTACCCCTTATTACTCTGTTACAGCCTAAAAAAAGGACCCAACGATGCACAGGTCTAAGTAAAGTCCTGTGTACACACTAAGATGTACAAGGAAAAGTATTATTTGGTACCTTTATTTCTAAGTTCGCACCATCACACCATCAAAATATTGAAATGTCAAAACACAGTTGACTAGTGAACGCACCACAGAGTACAATCTATGTCTCAATCTCAACAGTATTGCAAAAGATTTCTTGTGTTTTTCAGATAAAGGGTACAAAAGTGGATCTTTAGCTGTACCTTTAGAACTGATGCAAAGTACATAACCCGTACATGTAATGCATGAGATTACAGTATAAGGAATGTAACTCTTTGCCTGTACTCTATGTATACAGTATGCATCTTTCTAGGTAAAAAGGTTCAAACATTATAGTACTAAAAAGTATATGAGGAAAGGTACTCAGTTATACCTTTATTTCTCATAGTACCATTACACCACCAGAAGCTATCCTGATGTCCCAATAACTTGCATTGTTGACCAAAATACTGCGCCTGTGAACATACCAGCGCACTATCAGCGGCTCAACAGTGCTAAAATAACAGCGGCGTACACTGCACTGCACTAGACACGGCTTCTTGTCTCGAGAGAGTTCTCCTCGTTGTTTGACTATTGAAGCGTTTAAAATGATTTAGGGTACCGTCCTTTAACTGGACTTACACTTCTTTTTGCTCTGTTGCCCAACATATGGACACCCAGCCGGCTAGTGAACGTGAACGCATCACAGTACTAGAATATCTCCTAAAGACTTTTACACTTTGAAAAAGAGCACAAGTGAAAAGGATGACATTGTCATTTTATCTTTTGCATCTTTAACCTGCATCTTTCTAAAGCTTCTAAAAACTATTAAGGTGCATCTTACAGGTTTAAAGAGCACTTTTTTGGGGTATTAGATGAGTACTAAAGCTGGAGACGTGAATACACTTCAGTGGGAGGGACAAGGAATGGTACGATTTTGTATGTTTACTTCTGGGACTGCACCATCACACCGTCACATCATCACACCGGTTGACAAAATTACTAAAACGCAGCCAGATGGTGAATACCTTCAACAAACAGCTCAGCATGTTTTGGAATTACTGTGTCGCACTCTCAGGGCAAAAGGAAAAAGGAAAAAAAAAAGGCTTGCCGGTCTGGTACCTTTAGGTTTTGCACCATTAATATGTATAAGTATGTATTTTTCTCCTGGAAATGTGGATAGACATGGATTTATGGATTATGATTAACTGATTAAAGCATTAAAAGAGGAATCTTTGGGGGGGGGGTCAAAACTTACATAAGCACTTTTATGTCTAAAAGTCGACATCATCACACTATACCTTTACTCACACTCATCCAAAGAAGAAAAAGAGAGAGAACATGGCATGAAAGGAAGCTGTAAAGACATTAAAGAGTCAAAGAGACATCAAAGAAGTTCTACGCGAATTAAACACACACACACACACACACACACACACACACACAAAAGACTCTGATAAAGTGATGAAGATGTGAGACATTTTGTCTTGGAGATCAGTGAGGAACCCGCAGGTGAGCAGGTGAGACAGAGAGACTCACCGTGTCCGCTCCTGAGAGACGCGGATGAGCGGTAGATGGAGACGGGAGCCGCGTGGAGGGCGTGCGAGTCCCGCTCCGAGTACGCGTGCGAGGTGGACGCTACGGGACGCGCGGCGGGTGCCACGGAGTTCCCGCCGTACCTGGCGGACGAGGAGGAGGAGGAGGATGATGATGATGAGGAGGAGGTCCAGACCGATCCTGCGATACATCCCAAAGTCAGAGACCACATCCATATCCGGGAGGTCGAGCCTGAGACGGAGACAGAGCCGCCCGCGGGCCGCCGCTCCGCTCTGCAAGGACGCATGACGCACGTCCGAGTCGCAACGCAGACACTGGGGACTGACAGGGGGGCTCTCTCATGATGGAGAAAGCCCCATGGCTCTCATTCACCACCAACACCAGCACCACCACCACCACTACCCCTACCAGCACCTCTGCTACCTCCACTACCCCCCGCCGGTGCGCTCCGAGCCGCGCGTCTGGAACAACACCGAGGAACCGACGCACCGTCAATTACGCGCCGTATAATTTCCCAGGGTCATGACCCATGCCTTAAGTCACTCACAAGAAAGAAAGAAAGAAAAAAAACAGATGTTTGCGTTCCAGAGGAGGAGAATTCATTAATAATAATAATAATAATCAAAAAGGAAAACAAGCGCACTCCGTTTGCCAAAAAAAAAAAAAGAATAAGAAGCGCAGTCCCGGTCCTTTAAAAAAGAAAGAGAGAAAGAAAGAAAGGAAGGAAGGAAGGAAGGAAGAAAGAAAGCTGCGGATAGAAGCAGGGCTCACTCCTCACACGCGTAATATTTCTCTCTCTCTCACACACACACACACACACTGTCTCTCTCTTTCTGTCCTCCTCTCTCTCTCTCTCTCTCTCTCTCTCTCTGTCCCTCTCATCTGGTTTTCAGTCGGAACCCTGACGCACTTCTAGCAAGCAGCAGCGCGCGGCAGTGTGTGTGTGTGTGAGAGAGAGAGAGAGAGAGAGAGAGAGAGAATAAACGATGGGAGGGAGGTAGAGAGCGATAGAGAAGTGTGTGTGTGTGTGTGTGTGTTGAGAGCACAGGTGAAAGAAACAGCACATCAGCACGAGGAAAAAAACGGGGAAGTGTATTTGTGTGGTGTGTGTGTGTGTGTGTGTGCGCGCACATGGACAGAATGGGGAAGAAAAAAAAACAGATCAAGCCATTCGATGCAAATTTCCAGCCAACACCGAACAAATGCGGCAAAAACATTGCAGAGCAAGTTGAGCGTTACTCAGGGGGGGATCGGATAGAGAGACAGGGAGAGAGACACACAGACGGAGAGAGAGAGAGAGAGAGAGACAGGGAGAGAGAGACACAGACAGACAGGGAGAGAGAGAAACAGACAGGGAGAGAGACAGGGAGAGAGACACAGACAGGGGAAGGGGGAGAGAGAGAGAGAGAGAGACACAGAGAGGGAGAGAGAGACACAGAGAGGGAGAGAGAGAGAGACAGGGAGAGAGAGAGAGACACAGACAGGGAGAGAGAGACACAGACAGGGAGAGAGACAGGGAGAGAGAGAGAGACACAGACAGGGGAAGGGGGAGAGAGAGAGACAGGGGGAGAAAGACACAGACAGGGAGAGGGAGAGAGACACAGCGAGAGAGAGAGGGAGAGAGAGACACAGACAGGGGGAGCGGAGAGACAGAGAGTCTGTGAGAGAGACCAAAAAAGCAAAAAGAGATGGGAAGCAAGTAGAGACAGAAATAGAACGATTGAGAGAGAGAGAGAGAGAGAACAAAGCACTTTGTAACAACATTAATAATTAATTAATAATTAATTTATTAATAACTAACAACACTAAATTAAACAGATCAACAGACAGGGGCATAAAAAGCAAGAGACTGAAAGAACAATTAGAGATGAATGATCTCAGAATTACTGTGTGTGTCTGTGTGTGTGTGTGTGTGCGCCTAAAACGTATTTCAATATCGACAGACAGTAGACATCCCTCCAACACCATTATCACCATCATCACCATCTCCATCACCATCATCATCTCCATCACAATAATCTCTATTATCACCATCATCGTCTCCATCACCATCATCACCATCACAATAATCTCTATTATCACCATCATCGTCTCCATCACCATCATCTCCATCACAATAATCTCTATTATCACCATCATCGTCTCCATCGCCATCATCATTAACATCACCGTCATCGGTTTCATCATCATCACTATCGTCACCATCTCCATCAAAAACATCATCACTGTCATAATCATCAGCATCTCCATAATCACCATCACCAACATTCATCATCATGCCCATCACCATCTCCATCATCATAATCATCACCATCTGGATTACATCTCCATCAACATCAACTCCATCACGATCGTCTCCATTACCATCATCATCGCCATCTCCATCACCATCATCGTCTCCATCACTATCATCTTCATCACCATCTCCCTCAACATCATCATCTCCGTTATCATAATCATCACCATTTGGATTACATCTCCATCAACATCAAATCCATCACCATTATCACCATTTTCATCATCATCTTTACCATTTCTATCACCATCATCATCATCACCAGCATCTTCATTACCACCATCATAATCATCACCACCTCATCATCATCATCATCATCATCATGTCGGTTTCTTGTTGTATTTTAATTTTCTTCTTCTTCTACTTTTCTTCTTCTTCTATTTATGTCTGTCTATCTACAGGTCTTGAAACATACTCTACATGTAAACCTTGTTGTTGTTGTTGTTGTGTATAATCACGTGTGTTGGTTGTCCACCATGCGTCAGACAGAAGCCTGAGACTAGCAGCCGAACTAAATCTGTTGGAAAGATGCTCATTTCGTAAAAACATGTTTTAGAGGTTTCATTAAAGTGCAGCCTCATCTACTCAGAGGAGGACGGTTAGCCACAGACAGCCTGATGTCTTAAACACACACACACACACACACACACACACACATTAATTTGATTTTCACATTATAAAAAATGATGTCATAACTGTGACGTCATCACCAGCTGTGCTGAAAATCTGGCACCCCATGATGTGCACTCATGCTTTGGAGCCACCTACAGGACACACACGCTAGCTCTGAGGTAGGCTGGTATTTTATTTTTTTGTGGTGTGTAATGGCTCTATGGTGAATTGCTTCTGTAGTGCAGATCAGCAAACACACATACACACACACACACAGCATCCATCCCACTGTGTTTCGAAAACACCCTCCGTGTGTGTCATGTTGCGAAAGGCAAAGCCGGTGTGGAATACTGATGCACAGCTGTCCTAGTCAATCCACGGATCGCAGGTTCGGGAAAACTCGCAAAAAGTTACAGAGAAACTGTGAAAGAAGTGTCAGAAAACAGACAAAGAAGTTACAATTGAAACTGGAGACTCCTTACAGGAAGCATCTTCTTTTTAAAAAAGTACACATTTTTCGACCTGTTCGCGTGAAGTGTCTGGTATACAAACTCCTCGAAATGAGCTGTTGCTATGGAAACGATGGTGTCAACTGTCAGAGCTGCTGGTCTGGAAAGTTAAGCCACATGACGTCTGACCAATCAGAATGGAAATTACCACATCACTGTGGCGTGAAGCAAAAATCTGTCATATTGTCACGCATAAATAAAATTAAGTGAGGCTTCATTTATTAGGGTTATTTATTTACTTTAAAAGTAGTAGCATATAGAAAAATTTGGGATATGCACAATAAATTAAGTGCTATCTGCATAGTGCTTTTAACAATATACATTGCCACAAATCAACTTTACAGAACTACTACTACTACTACTAATATTATTATTATTATTATTATTATTATTATTATTATTATTATTTATTCAGCATCATCAGTATACTAATCACCGGCCTGATCATCTGCCATCATCTGCACCTGTTTCTCACTGGGTCACGCCTTAAGTTAGATGGTTTTATGCTTGAATGATTCACAAGTCACTGTGCCGCTTAACAAACAAAAACATTCCTTTGAAACAGGTCTGGTACAGCGACTGGACTGAAAATGGGAGCCTTCTGGAAGCCTGGAGAACGATTCCTCAAGACGATGTTAAAAATATGAGAGAGTCCGGCTCTCTGAAGGCAAAATATGAAAAAATCAGGGGGTCAATACTTCAGCACTGTGTTTAGCTTTATCAAATGACATGAGAATGAAACCTTGAGAGGAACCAGATGGGGAAAAAAATTCTTTTTCAGAAAAAAAACAAAGACTAAGCTTAAAAAATGTAAGATTGAAAATGAGCTGAAATGAGTCTGGCTTTCCGGTTGTTATTATGAGGTGACCGTCTTTACTTCAAAGCCTCGTTTCACTGATGATAATCTTCCCAACTGGAGTTAAAACTAAAAGTAAAAGTAAGAACTTTACCTGTGTGAATATTAATAATATTCTGACGGGAAAAAAAGTGGAAAACGACGGAGAAATCAGAGCTCAATTATATTCCAGCTGAAGTGTGGTGTATAATCATGCGTGGCCCGAGCGGTCAGTCAGAAACACCTCGGTGTGAATAAGTGTTCGGTACGCTCGGGCGTTTTAAGTAACCTAGTATTTAAGGTGCATTAGCTGACGGCTTCTCTTTCTCCTCTGCATTCAGATGAATGGTGGGATTGAGTGCGGCCGTGCCACTTAGCGCTTGCTGCTCGAATCACCTCCATGCTGTATTTTTGGATTTGTTCTGACTGTGATATTTATTATATATTTTTTCATGTTACAGAGGAAAAAAAACCTGAAGGTCCACCGACCTTGGCTAAGTATTACTTCGTACAGTACGCGTGTCGATGGTGATGCACAGCCAAAAGAAGTAGAAAAAAAAACGTTGAAACGCTAAGGCATTTGATTTCTGTATTTTGCCTAAGATTTGTCTAAGATACACACCATCACTCGCATTAAATCAGTAGACACACTGTACTGTTGCTTGATATCTTAAATAAGGTTACTAGTAAAATATTTTTTGGTCTAAGTTAATGCTAACAGTGAAATGACTAGCATGAATAAAACTTAATTTTAGCTCTGTTTATTGTCACGTACTGTAACTTCACATGGTGTTGGATAAAAGGCTGTCAAAGTGTTTAGTCTGTGTATGAATAAATCTATCTACTATCTACACTATATGGACAAAAGTATTTGGCCCCTTATCCACAGTGAAGGGCAATCTTAATGCTAAAGCATACCAAGACATCTCGGACCATGCTATGCTTCAATAACATTGTGGTAACAGTTTGGGGAAGTCCCTTTTCTATTCCAGCATGACTGTGCCCCAGTGCACAAAGCAAGGACTATAAAGACATGGTTTGATGAATTCGGTGTGGAAGAACTTGACCGGCCCTAACACAGAGCCCTGACCTCAACCCCATCAAGCACCTTTGGGAGGAACTCGGAAGTACTGTAGATTGTGAGTCAGGCCATGTCGTCCAACATCAGTGCCTGACCTCATAAAGGCTCTACAGAACAAATTACAACCACAGAAAAACTCCAAAGGGGGACCAACTACATATAGAAGTATATGTATTTGGATACAACATCACTGCCAAATACTTTTGTCCATATAGTGTATGTATGTATGTATGTATGTATGTATGTATGTATGTATGTATGTATCTATCTCCCAAACACATTTTGTCATGTGTTTATATATACATATAGACTTACATGCTACTTCAGGGCTTCTACAATACTTTAAAAAAAATCAAATTTTATGTAAACTGTCATGTAACACACACACACACAGTCACAGTCATTATGCCTTCCTGCAGGGATCTGACAAACACTCCTGCACATCCACATACTCGAAACACGTCACTGCCTGCTCTCAGCACCACACACACACACACACACACACACACACACACACACACACACACACACACACACACACACACACACAGACAGACACATATACACACACACGCAGAAGTCCCCAGGGCTGAGAGTGCATCATTCAGATGGCTTCTGTGTGCCATCACAGGAGAGCTTATTTAAATGTCTGACTCTAATGGCTACTTGGTATTCCTCCACACGCGCTGACTTCAGCCGGGCAACGCTCGGGTGTCGCCGCTCGCCCCGGGGCTCGGCCCTCGCCTAACTCACAGAGACCTGACCTGAAGGGAGGTATCGTCCTCAGGCCTACGTTTCGAAACCCAAATCCGCTCCGACTGGCACGGGAATTTCACACTTCCTGTTCTGGGATTGGGGAATTTTACAGCAGACATGGATGAGGTTGCATCGGTGTTGCATCAGCAGCAGAATTAGCCACGAGGCCTGACTCACAGAGAAGCTCCACTTACAGAGCAGCTCCTGTACTGCCAAAAGGTGTTGAAGGTTTAACAGGAGCTACAGGACAAGCAGAGATGCTTTCTAATCATCAGTTAATGCTTTCTAATCATTCATAATAATAATAATAATAATAATAACTTTAATAAGTAAAGTGTGAGTTTGCTGTCAGCCTGTGAGCTCACTGTCTCAACTGCAGCCATGACCTCATTCCCTTCTTTATTCTTTAACATGAATTAATTCCATCCATCCATCCATCCATCCATCCATCCATCCATCCATCCATCCATCCATCCATCCATCCATCCATCCAT
>JAOVVA010000002.1:2828244-2842230 GCA_028565275.1 Leiocassis micropogon | reverse complement strand
CCAACATGGTATTATAGTGTATAATATGCTAATTATGTGCATGCTAATTCAACAATAAATAAATCATACTTGTGTTATAGTAGAATGTGTCTTGGACAGAGGAACGATTCTGAACAACTATACAGGGATGAGCCACCAATTTGCATTACTGTGAATTATTTTAATAAAAAAAAAAAGCAATTTGATTTTTTTTAAAAAGCTATTTTAAATATACAAACGCTTATTTTGTGAGATGTTTAAGATTAAGCGTAATTCTACGAGTCGAAGCCTACGAATGAAAATGTGCTAACGTTTTTGTTTTAATTACGGAGGAAAAAAAAAAGCTTTAAAATTGAGTCACGCCAAGATTCATAACCTAACTCGTAGCATATTAGCCATAAAGACAAACGAAAGCAAGAGAATCCAATTCCACTTTATCCTGCACAACATCTAACATAATGACAGCGCGGCACGAGCACGAGGACGACTCGCGTGCAGTGGGACACGGCATAAAAAATGAAAGCTGACAGCGCACGTTCGAATAACATTTAATTTCGCAAATTGAAAATGAGCGGGTGGCATCGCTCCTGAACGTCCTTCAGTCGCTCGCCGAGTTAATCAGGCAGAGAAACGAGTGTATGAAGGGGCACCGAGACATCCAGATATATCCTGTTACATCTCGATGGGTCAGCAGTCACAAGCAGAGGAGTGTGAGCTCATGAGAATGACAATGTGATCGGAGGTGCTCAGGGAAATGGAAAAAGGAAAGAATGGACACACATACACACACACACACACACACACACACATGGTGTTATACATACATTCACACACTGTTGTTCAAAGACAAAGATGAAGGAAAAAAAAAGCCTATTTGCATCTCCATAGCCCATTGATTTTGATTGCATCGTTGCTCAGGGCTGACAATAGTGAGCTGATTTATTTCATAAATAGATCGTGCTGGGTTTGCAAGCGCTGCGCTGAACTGCTATTAGGGGCCAACAGCGAGCACAAAATCTCAGCGGGTAATGAGAAGATGAACGATTCTGAAGACATCGATACATCCCTCACCCGAACGCGACCATCCTCAGCTGAGCGCTGACGGTCGTGCGTTATTTGATTTGTGAAATGAAATGATCTCTTCTTATTTAATGCAATACTTCACATCATTTCACACACACAATACAAAACTGCGACTCGATTATACGAGCCTCTTCGTCTGCCCGCAAACACGCTAGAAGTCCTTTTCCTTCCTTTGTTTAATCATTCTTTCTGTATTTAACACAAAGGTACAATTTGGGTCTGACTGCGAGCCAAGGCATGGGATCAGACTGCTAACTGAAGTCCATAAGCAATGTCCAAATCTTCAGAGGATTCACGGCTAATCCGCCGTGGCTAAGCGGCTAACACTACACCCCGCAAAAGACGCTTATGCAAAATATATTCAGAGCCGCAAGTGATACCAAACATTAGCTTTCATTAGTGTGCAGGTTTGTTTATTCGACACAGTATCACCAATATTAATTCAACACACCTCCTTGAAACCTGAACCTTGACCTCTAATTGGATCTTGAACTCACTGGGTCCTTCAGGGGTGTGTGCTCAGGTCCATGCATCCTTTAAACAAGGCTAATTATTGGCACATGAAGCCGCATATATGATGAGTCAGTGCACAGAGTGAAAGGAGTACAGTTTGCTGATTGTATAACCAATGGTCTGTCTCATATTACAGAATAAAACCTTCAAATAAAAAACAAACAAACAAAAAAATCTTTAATAAAAGAAAAGAAGATTCCTACAAATTTAAAATTTGAACGAAGCTTGCTTGCGGAGGCTTTGTTACCATACTTAATAATAACATATTTCACGTACAGTATCTGTACTTTACCCGTACCAGTATTTGTACTTTTTATTAGAGCATAGTTTTTACTTTAACTCCACTCACACTTACAGCAAATATCTGTACTTTTACTTAACTGCATTTCTTCATGGTGTCACAATAACTAACCACATTGGTTTGTAGTATTTGAAGTGGGAATTTCGGTACCTGCTGACTATTATGCATAATTGCATAGCTTTAAATTTAAATTCAGATTTTATTATGATTATATATGCTTATACGACCGCTCGTGACCTTAAAATCAAGATTATCAATAAGAAATAAATTATGGAATAGAATGAGAATAAAATATAGAAAAATGTAGCTGTAGAAAAAAATAGAAGAACAAAATATAAAATATAAAAATATATTTTAAAAAAACTTAGCTGGACAAAATATAGCCGATATGGCTGTATAAATATGGAAATATATGAAAACTGGTGTGGAAATTGATATAGAATTTAAATAGAAATGTCAGAGGAGTGTGCAAATATGCATAATTGTGAGATGTAATGACCATAATGTATAATGTGTAATGTGCAAAGTGTGCAAAATGAAAAAGCCTTTCTTTTGAGACATGAATAAAAATGCAACAGGTCTTTGAAATCAGAAGTGGAGTTGATGACAGACAGACAGACAGACAGACAGACAGACAGACAGATAGGTAGATACTTCTACTTCGAGCCTCCATTCGTACGCAAGCACAAGATTTACTTCGCCCCACCACTGCTAGCTTGGAAGCATAAGCAATGTTTGCCATTTAACTCAAAAGTTCACAAAACAAGAAAAATGTTTCTTATTTACAAGAAGAATGTGATCATGTTCATAGTGAATGAATTACAGTTTTGTGGGTGGCCTGGACGTAGCCACTGGAGTCACAGTGTGTTTCAATCAGAATAAAATTGCTTCATTTTGGTTTGTGTGATATTGGATTTGATTTGATTTCACACTGCAGATGATTAAAAGCACAGTATCAAAGAACAACATTTGTAATGTGTGTATAAGTGAGAAAAAAAACTCTTTCATTCATTTATTCATCAGAAATACTGCAAATGATTCTCAAGCACAAAGGAAATAGTGTCAGTGCGAAATCGATGATTCTGACGATGATTCAGTGGAACCTCGGATTGCGAGTCACATGTTTTGCGAGTGTTCTGCAAGGCGAGCAAAGATTTTTAATAAATTTTGACCTGAAAAACTAACAAGTTTTGGTTTACAAGTACCGAGTATCATGTATCACGCATGTTCTACTTGTTTTAACGCCGAGCGTCACGTGATCACAACTGAGCCAACGTTTTTTCTCTCTCTTGTGCTGTGGAATTGTGGGTAATCATCTCCCCTTTGAGGACTCAATAATTTGAGCTTCCATTATTTCTTATGGGAAAATTTGCTTTACGAGTGTTTTGGAACACGAGCCCGCTTCCAGAACGAATTATGCTCGTGAATGAATTCATGCTTAGTTTTTTTTTAATCGTTAATCTAAATCTACAGGACCATCCTGCACTGTCTGTAGTTCTACAGCTCTGTGTTTTTCGTTCAGGTTAGCAGCTCATATCTACAGTATAAACGCAAAACATACAGCATGTTTGATTCACTTCCTGCTCTCAAGCCGATTCAGAATTGAATCATTTTCTTTTTAAGTAGAGTTCGCTTGGACCTGAGTAAGATTGCTGTTCTTACCTCCATAGAGGTTAAAGGTCAGACTAAATTGACTAAAGACAGCGTGGCTAGAACTAGGTTTGGATTTCAAACGCTGAGCTTCTTGACATTTCGGATCCAAGCAATAACAGAAAAAAATATTTGTAGAAAATAATAGTATATGAAAAAACAGAAGTCCGCTCTGGGTTTTTCAGCACTTAAGAAATACCAAGCTCTTACTCTCTGTAATTTCACCTCTATCATCAGTTGTTTCTTTTCTATTTACTTGTCATTTTCTTTTACTTGTCATTCTTTGGCTCTCTGTAATCATTGTTTGTGACATTACTTTCAGTCTCTGGACTATCTTTGATTTTTTTTTTTCTTGCGTTTATCACAGGAATAAACATTTAAACCAGTCAAAACAATTACTCTAAATGATTTAACTTGATAGGACTAATTAAAATACTGAATTAACAACAGTGGACTAATCAACTGCGTAGGAAATTTCAGTTTAAAAAAGAAAAAAAAGATTTCATAAAAGAGAAAAATCTCACATCGCTACCTTCGTTCAAGACGTTTTCACGTATCGCACGTTGCAGGTACTTTGGGGAACATCCATCACAAAGCCATTACGGATATGACAAAGTGCCTTAATCGTGTTTTTCTGCGTCTCTGTTATGGCCACGTCACCGAGTGAAATACGAGCGTTAGAAAGCACAGGACACTAATTCATCACTACAGTGTTCAGGAATGATTACATCAGTGCAACTTTTTTTAAAGACACTTTATTAATTAATTATTTTATTTTTAAATAAAATTGAAAAATGTTCATACATGGCATTTTTGCTCCCCATAGGAAAGTTCTTTATTTTGTTTTCATTTACTTTTAGTTTAGTGTTAAGTTGGACTTTTAAATTGTTTTAATTGACCTCATTTGTATGGTTTTAATATGTCGAGTGAAATATACTGTGAAGACTGCAATATTTGCAATTTATTTAATCACTTTATTTAATGTTAAACGGTCTTTTTCTTTTTTGTAGGCTAAATTTTGAGAAGAATTTGCTTATTTGTTTTGTTTTCTCAAAGCAAGTAATTGATTTTGTTTTTTAAAATCTTTTTAATTGTATATAATTTTTTGTATCATTATTTACTTATTTCTAGCCGTTAAATCTCCCAAATCCCATAATACATGTTTATGTTACATGGTGCGGGTTAGAGAGCCGCACCACGGGATGTAATCATTTTTATGAGAGCCCTTACGCAGGGCTTCTGAGGGGGTCAACAAAATAGGAGGCTGTAAGAGTGCTTATGAGACATGCATGGGAAGACCGTCCCGTTTGGAGATAATGTGGGATGATTAATTGGGAACTGAAAAGCAACTAAAAAAAGGAAATAAAAAACTCTAACAGAGTCTGCTGCCTCAGCCCTTAAAAAGTAAGGCTTTTGATCCTCTCGGGACGAGTCCGCCTTTACCGAGGAGTTATGCGGGACTTATATGTGTTTTAATACTTAAACTGAAAGCACACACGACTACTGGCGTGTCACTTACTCTCTCTTTAAAATCCTGGCTTGTTGTGAAGACGTTGGCTGATTTGTCCTTGTCGCGCTTTGTCTTTGACTTGTTCTTTGTCTTTCTTGACCCCCTATACCTTTACTGGTGCTACCTAATGCTAGCAAGGAGTGCACAGGTATCATGGCCCTTAAATAGACTCGCCAGGTGCAGCATGTCCACGATGATTTTGCTTACGGCGTCGTCATCTGGCATTCGCGCATCTGGGCGACCGAAGCTCTGCCTGCTCAGAACTCCACGGGGTAGCAGCCTTCTGATCTGCCCGCTCTAAACAGTGCAAAGTATTTGTTTGTGGTTTTTCTCCTCGCAAGTCCCGCATTGTTACAAAGGGCACACTGACATCCCCAGTTTGAAACAGAATGGGTCAGCCAGTCAATGCCGACCAAGGAGGGGGTTTGCTGCTGCAGCCAGGGAAATCACAGCACTACTCTCTGTTCTGGCACCTGGGTTATTAGAAACTAGATTCGCTCAGAAAGATGTTCAAGCCATAGTGTGGCTGGGGTCATGCACCGTTTCAAGGGTTCCGACTATATTGACTGACCGGCCAGGGAGACCAACGGGATCGGGAAGGGGGCAAGCAAACTGGTTTGCCCGATGCCTCAGCTAGTTAATTTGATACAAGAATAACACTTCTTTTCCATCCCAGTAACCCTGAGGGGCGGTAGTAAGGGGTACTGGGGCAGGAGGCAGCTTAGGGCACACTGACATCCCCAGGTCGACACAGAATGGGTCAGCCAGTCAATGTGGGGGTTGTGCTGTTGCAGCCAGAGAAACTCCAGCACTACTCTCTGTTCTGGCACCAGGGGTACCAGAAATGAGACTGGGGTCGTCCGCTGCATCCCAACTTAATTAGCTGACTGTCCAGGGAGACCAAAAGGATGCCCAGTGCCTCAGCTAACCTCCCGTCAATAAAATTTCCCGGGGCCCTCCTTATCCAGTAGCTGCCAAGCTAATTAGCTGGAAAGAAGGGGCCTACATGATGAGGTCTTAGGTTGTGGATCTAAACTGACTCCCGATCTGATGTTTATGAAGGCAACTGTCGACCCAGATGGCTAGCTTATATAATTTCTCCAGATCCTGTGGAGGATTACGTATCTTGTATCCACCATGAGAGCCCTTCGTTTCACCCTGAGCTGGTGGCCTGGGTATGAAACTCGACTGTATAGTTCGCTACTGATTGCGCTGTCGCCTGGCAACCATGCGTCTAGTGCAACCTAGGCTCTGTACTAGTGCTGTCACTACTGCTTTGATGCCAAGGTAAAAAGTTTTTTTTACAGTTTTCACAGCCATCTGAAACTCTGGCCTTGTAGCAAATCCCTAGATGGTCAAACATGTGGAAATGGCTTGGAGCGAGGTCAGGACTACTGTATACGAGGCATGTGGTAATAACTCCCAGCTGAGTTCCTGTAACATGCAAGTGGTGTGATGGACATTATGAGGTTAAGCATTGTCCTTCAAAAAGGGGTTCCAGCATTTCAGATGTTAAACAGGCCTGTTTGATCATGGATCCACCATACTGAGAAAACTGCACCTCTATCTTCATAGTGAAACACTGGGATAAGTGCATTAGTGTAGTGGGGAATTATACAGAGAAATAAAGAGAGTGTTTGGTCTCATAACTGTGTTCTGTTATTCTGCACAATCACACCCAGAAATTCACAGGCTCATGAGACATGCCTTCAAACTCAAACAGAATCATACGGATAGCTATGCCTTTCTGGCGGGTCGCCTGAGTGTGTTGGACAGGATCCGGCAGATCGTGGCAGAACGAGTCAGGGCTCAAGAAAGATGGATGCTCATGATAGCGGGCTATCAGTCGGGCCGCCCGTCACGTCTCGCCTCTCATTCATCATCCGCTTGGCCTTGTTTGTTCAACGCCACATTAGGCCTTCGCATCTAAATCTGTTTGATCTAAATAGAAATTGATTTATTGTCGAGGTTGGCAGAATCGCACTCGCATCTGACTTTCCGAAATTCAACCAGACCTGAGGCTCCGTGTTCCTGTACTTAGAATGAGCCAGAGGTACACTGGAAGCATGGGGTTAGCAGGACAAGTACTGTATGTGCGTGTGTGTGTGTGTGTGTGTCTGGGGTGGAGTGGTCTCAGATTCCTTTTTTTTGTTTGTGGAAGTACAGAATACTCATTGGCAGAAATCAATAATTCATATTAACCTCATACAAGTCAAAATTCCATTTGAGGCCTTTTCCTCCAGTCATCCCGAAAGCTCCGGGACTCACCTCGTCCCTGCACCCTTCCCGGTTCAATCAACAGAAAGTGCTGTTTGCGATTTCTGCCGTTTTTCCGAGTGGATCAGGAACCCTCTTAGTGCTTGGTGAATTATTCACCACTCTATAAACACTTCTCTTAGAGCTGCTGCTGCTGCTACTGGCATGGATTTTTTTATTATTTATTTATTTTTTTACTTTTACGCACTCTTTGCCATTTCAACGAAGTCGGTTCTGACAGCTGCATGTTCACTTCAGAGCTCGGACACTCGGTGGGAGTCTGACGTGACCGTGGAGCTCGAATGCTGAAATCCTCAGCAGCTCTAACTACAGGTTAGATGTATGCGCTGGTTCTTATAGGTTTCTATAGTAACAGCTCGGACAAAAGGACTTGATTAAAACCCCTGTGTAATTGTGGATACGGTTCGGTTTTCCAACAGGAGACTGTGAATATTTACATAAGGAGTCTCCAAAGCACAATAAAGCACACTGATATCCTTATGTAAATATTCACAATCTCCTGGTGACCTCTCTAGGTCAGAGGTGGAGGTCAGAGATCAGAGTTAAAACTTCAGGACAGAGACTTTTACTCTTTCCTTAATAGGAATAGCAAACTTTAGAGTAATAGCATGCTCGAGAGTTTAAAATGACATGCATTATTTACTTAAAGGATAAAAAGACATTCATATATCATTATATATCATTTATACAGTATATCATCACTTCCACTGATTATTTTAGCATTGACATTTTAGAAAAGAAAAATAAGATATAATCCTATTTTCTTTCCTTCTGTTATATCAAGATAGATCATCTGTCTCCTCAGATTCATGCTAGCTACGAGCTTGGCAACATGCAAAAGTCTTGAATCCCCCTCATTTCTTTATTATAAACTAAATTAAATGATGTAGCTTAAATTAAATAAGGCGGCCAGTGGTGTAGTGGAGGTTGCCTTGCACCTCCAGGGTCTGGGTTCGATTCCCGGCCAGTCTCGATTCCCGTCTCTGTGTGCATCGAGTTTGCATGTTCTCTCTGTGCTTGATGGGTTTTCCCTGGGTACTCCAGTTTCCTCCCACAGTCGGAAGATATGTAGGTTAGGCTAATTGGCAGTTTCAAATTGCTTGTAGTGTGTGAATGGGTGTGAGAGTGTGTGTGTGCGTCCTGCGATGGATTGGCACCCTGTCCAGGGTGTACCCTGCCTCGTGTCCTAAGTCTCCTGGGATAGGCTCCAGGTCCCTGTCACCCTGAATATAAAGCGCTATAAAAGATGAGTGAGTGAGTGATTTAAAGAAATGGGAACAAATGTGTTACAATTTTAAAATTGGTTGTTTATATAACAACCTCAGCAGCAACCTCATTTTCCCTCTCGTCTGTTCCAACCACCCAGCATTCATCATCTGTCACCATCTGCACCTGTTTCATGCCTTAAGTTAGATGAATTCTAACTGTGTGGCTTAACGAACAAAAAACATTCCTCTGAACTGCTCAGGTAAAGGGACTGAGAGACAGGAAGTCCCTTAGGAAGCCTGGAGAAATATTCCCCAAGACTACTTTAAAAATATAAGAACGTCTCGCTCTTTGGAAGCAAAATATGAAGACATGAGCGCGACTCAAGCATTTGCACAGTACTGGATATATGTATAAATAATATATATGAATATTTATCTCTACATGCTTGATGTGACAACTGGCTAGCAAAGAAACCCAGACAGCTTAGAGTGTAACGTCGCACCAGTGTTTAAATAAAAACTGAATTGCATTAAAGAGGCTGGTGAAACCAGACACGGCCAAGAGCTGCCAACTTCATCAAAAACTGAAGCTTTTTTTTTTTACATACGTATATATTAAAACGTGTGACTCAAACCGCTGAGATTATTTAATTATTTCATTTTATTAACGTATTAACATTTTGTCAGAACTTAAGGTATGACGTCCAGGCAGAAGTTACAAGAAAGAATTTTTTTTATTATTTATTTTTCAATATACCATCTCTCTCTCTCTCTCTCTCTCTCTCTCTCTCTCTTTATCTCCAGAATGAGTCCTCGCCAGCAGTTTTGGAGGTGGAACCATTTCCTTTTCTTCTCAAAAGCTTTTTTTTTTCAATTAAACTGAAATGAGTATCCCTATTATCACTATGAGACAGGCCTCACCACTTTCCAATGGGCCCTTTGATTGCCATGGAAACGGGATGTCATTGTCACGGCTACCCCTGGTGGTACAGGTAATTTTCAGCGTGTGTGAGGGGCACTGATAATGCACAATCAACGGCTCGGGGAAGAAGGCATCATAAGACAGGCCGGGAGCGTCTGGCACCACCGCTGCCTCGGCATCTCTCAGGAGGGAGCGATCGCTCTGCGGCTGAATCTAATTCCACTTTCCTAACAATTCATATCAGAGACGAGGTGTTTTTTTTTTTTTTTTACCCACAGGAAGAAAATCCGAGGGCAGAATGCCTGGAGACGTAAGGATGAGCTGTACAGCATAATGAAACATGTCTTCTCTCAAACGTAGACTTCCATGGACTAGCAGCTTGTACTGTAGCGGAGTGTTCGACTCTCATCGTTCTCTCACTTTTTTTCTCCGTCTGTCAGGAATGCTCTTTTATTGTGCTCTTCTCTTTCTGATTTCCTCATCATTATGCTTGCGCTTCCTCCTTACCTCAACCTGCATTCTGCTTATCTATACATTTTTCTTCCCTCTTTCCATCCGCTTCACTGCATCCTCTATTGCCAGTGTCATGCTCCATCCATCCTTCTGCTCCTTCATCATCATCATCATCATCATCTGTCTCCTCAGATTCATGTCTGTCGTTAATAAAGCCACTGACCCTGATACGTCTACAGCTATCCTCCACAATCCTCAGAAATTATTTGTTTACAACTAACATCTACAAAAATTTTCATATTCATGTTCATTTGCCTTTCTGACTCATTTATTTACACTAACATCTGCATGACTGATTCATTCACACTAACATCTGCACAACTAATTTATTTACACCAACATCTGCATGACTGATTCATTTCACTAACATCTGCACGACTAATTCATTTACACTAACATCTGCACAACTTATTTATTTACACCAACATCTGCATGACTGATTCATTTACACTAGCATCTCCACAACTAATTAATTTACACTAACATCTGCACAACTAATTCATTTACACAAACATCTGCATGACTGATTGATTTACACTAACATCTGCACAACTTAATTCATTTACACTAACATCTGCATGACTGATTCATTTACACTAGCATCCGCACAACTAATTTATTTACACTAACATCTGCACATCTGCACAACTAATTCATTTACACTAACATCTGCACAACTAATTCATTTACACTAACATCTGCACGACTGATTCATTTTACACTAACAGCTTCACAACTATTTAATTTACACTAACATCTGCACAACTGATTCATTTACACTAACATCTGCACAACTAATTCATTTACACTAACATCTGCACAACTGATTCATTTACACTAACATCTGCACAACTGATTCATTTACACTAACATCTGCACGACTGATTCATTTTACACTAACAGCTTTACAACTATTTAATTTACACCTAACATCTGCACAACTGATTTGTTTACACTAACATCTTTACTACTGAGTCAGTTTATTTGTCTATTTATTTGTCTATTTCTATTTATGCATTTATTTGTCACATACACAGACATACACAGTTTGATATGAAGTGAAATGCCTATAATATCTGCACTAACGTAACACTAACATCTGCACAACTGATTCGTTTACACGTACATCTTTACAACTGATTCATTACAGCTGATTCATTTACAAGAACATCTGCACAACTGATTCATCTATAAAGAATAGCTTGAATTACTAATATTCACATCTTTAGAACTTATTTCTTCATACGATTCACTAGGGCACTGAATTGTTTTACACGGCATCTTTTAAAGACTCATTTACTGAATCCTTCAAACACTAGTGCACTGAATCATCTCAACACAACTCTACTAAATCATTTAAAATCAACTGCACTGAATCTTTTAAACACTCCTTAACTTAAGGACGCTTAGTCTCTAATACACTGAGTCACTTATACCCTCCTTCGCTGAATCATTTGATCGCTCCTCTGATGAGTCACTTAAGCACTAATGCACTGCAAACTGTTCACAGATTAGCGTTAAATCAAACAACAGCTCCACAGGAAACATCTCGGTCTGTAAAAAGTGATACGATGGCCACCGCATTGTCTTCTAAAATTTAAATAAATAAATAAAAGAGAGGAATAACAAAAGCAGGTGCGGGATCGAGAAGGTCGCTGAGGGAGCGAAGCTTCGTCACATCCTGAATGAGTTCCTCCTGCACTCGCCTCATTAATATTCAACAGCTTTGGGCAATTATGTGTTCAGATCTCGCCTGCTGCATCTTTTAGAATAATATGACAAATGACCCGAAAGCACAAACAACAGAGGAGCAAAGCACAGGTTAGCGAGTAGCCCGAAGCCATGTGACGGGAAAAGCTCGACAATCTGTCTGATGAAGCGTCGTCCCTGCACACGACTCGGACAGGGATGATCTTCAACCCAACACCATCTGGCCAATCACAATCCAGAGTTTAACACCGCTCTGGTTTAAAATACTGCAAAGACCATGAAACCACCGATGCACAATTTATTGCAATTATTGTTTTTCTGTCTTTGTAGTTTTTTTTTTTTTTAACTGGAACTCACCTTTTTTAATTTAGAGAACAGAGATGAATTTAAAATATTAGTAATAAGTTAAAGAAGGTCAAATTTTAAAGAATTGATTTGCAATAAAAATAAACATTCTTTCCCCGTTTAACTCCACCTCTCCTACAGTATCTCTTATTAATGATCTATGATAGGAAAAAGAGCTGGGACAAAGAACATGTTTTTATCTCTCTGGAGGCGGGGCTAATTTCGGGGCCAGAAATTCCTAAAGAATTGATCTCAAATCTAGGAATCTATCGATCTTACAAACTGCAGTTTTCCAGCGTATCTCTGATTATTATCTTTCTCACACGTACGCAGTGACTGTTTTACACGCAGCAGCTTCACAGTGTAAATTTAAATATTCAGAAATGCTAAGTGCCGAACAGAACAGGATGAAAGATTTCATGCTAATGAGGTTCCTTTAACCCGGAATGACCTCCGAGCATTTGCCTAAGTGTCCGCTCCTCCTAACTGCGTCCTGCTCCGAGCGGAATCTCGCTCCGCCGTCGCTAAGTGCAGTCCCTAGTTAAACGCCTCGGCGTAATCAGTGCTGGGGAACCGAACATCTGCCGGCGTTTCCAAATTTAATGAGGCTCTGACAAGTTCAGGCATTTTAAGGCCGGAATCCATTCAGGTGCCGCTTAATCCCGCTCGTGGTCAGGTCGAGGAGGCCGAGCTCCCTTTAAAGGCTTCTGTTGTAAAGGCGAACACGAGAGCCCCAAATAAGTACGCTAAATAAAAGATGGGGTAATAATGCACCGGGGTGGGAGGCAGACACCGCCGCGTCCTATTAACACCCGGCCCTGAAATATTCATCGAGCTCAGACTCAATCGCATCCATCTCTCTCACACTGCCATGGTGGAGTGATACCTCACTCGGCTCACAGCACAGAGCACACCGTCCTACTCGTCAAGGACAGCAAAAAAGAGAAAGATAGAAAGTAAGAAAGAAAGAATGAAAAAAGAAAGAAAACAAAAAAAAGAGTGGGTGGAAGAAAATAGGAGTCACAAAGAGAACAACAACAAAAAAGACAAATAAAAGAGAGGATGAAGGGAAGGATAAAAAGGAATAGAGAGAAAGAACAAAAGAAGAGAAATAAGAAGATGAAAAAAAGAGAAAAAAGAAAAGAATGTAGAATGATGGAGCAGAGTAAAACTGTCCTGCTAGCATAGCTCTAAACTTTGCATATCTGTACACACACACACACACACACACACACTCACATCTCTGCCACAGCATACATTAAGATAGGGTGTGGGTGTCCTGATAAAGCAGAGGGAAATGGACACACACACTCACACACACACACACACATACACACAGTAATTGTGCAGGTTTTTCTGTAACGAAGCAGGAGCAGGAACATTTATTTAAATTTGGATTCTGGAGAAACACGGCATGCCGGCGTTCACACTCCGCTGGTCCCGGATATAAAAGTTGAGAAAACGAGGCTGTGTTTTGACAGAGCCGAGCAGGTCTGCTGCGCACCGGTCCACGTTTCTCGGGACGAGCGCTCGGGAGGCCCCGGCTTCACGCTTCATTTCCCAGCCCTCCCCAAAAACCTTAAGTCGTATTTAGACTTGGATCGCTTCAGAACCTCCAGCTCGTCTCGCTGCCACGTGGAACCCGGATCTCACCGGCGCCGGGCGGCCTGAACCCACACCCGCTTCATATACAGTAGCGTGCTCCTTATCCTCTGGGATCCTGCATTCTGATTGTTCAGATTCATTCATATAACAGCAGAGGGTTTATACTGTATACATTACTGTTGCTATGGTAACGGCTCCGTCACAGAGTGATGATGATGATCCACATACACAGCTCCATATAAACAGCATAAAAAATTATTTTAATCACTCATCTGGCCAAGACTACACACACTGATAGATAGATAGATACAGTGGTGTGAAAAACTATTTGCCCCCTTCCTGATTTCTTATTCTTTTGCATGTTTGTCAC
>JAOVVA010000002.1:2812757-2826570 GCA_028565275.1 Leiocassis micropogon | reverse complement strand
CATCATCATATCTGTACACACACTCAGACATGCTGAAAAGTGACTGAACTACACGTATACAGAAAGGAGACAAAAAGAAAGAAAGAAAGAAAGAAAGAAAGAAAGAAAGAAAGAAAGAAAAAAATCTATAGATTGAGGAAAAGGAACAAAGAAAGAATGAAAGACAGAATTGACCGCTTAAGAAAAAAGAAAAAAAAGAAAAAGAAAGAAAGAAAGTAAGAATCCACAAAAACACAGAAAGAATGGATAAATAGAAAATGAAAAGGAGAATTACAACAGACAAGGGAAATCATAAAAACAAAGAAAGTAAGAAAAGTGTATAGATAGATAGATAGATAGATAGATAGATAGATAGATAGATAGATAGATGAAGAAACGGAGAAAAGAAAATAAAGCACAAAAAGAAGGAAAGATGGAAGAAGGGAAGAAACAGAGAATAGACAACGGGAGAAGTCAATAGAAAGAAGGAAAGAAAAAAGAGGGAAAAGCACAAAAAGGAAAATAAAAGGGAAGAAAGAAAGAATAAGAGAGAGAGAAAGAGAGAGAGAGAGAAAGAAATAGCCTATAAGAAACTCTAAATGTACGTAAAACTACAAAATAAATGACTTTTTCACATTTATATTGTCCGGGATTTAAGTAAGCCAATTAGATTTCTCCCCTGATGTGACCTCATATAAGAGCCCATTCCCTGCCTTGGTGCTCATCTCTGCTGTTCTCTGGAGGGGCGTGGCTTAGCAGTACCTCATTTACATAGACACTAAAATGCTGCAATTGGAGGAGGAGTGAAATAAAGAGGGATTGAGGGATGAAAAAACTGTCTTGCTGAGGGGTAACACACACACACACACACACACACACACACAAAGACACATACATACACACATTTTGGGGAGCTCTGAGACTTGGACCTTTAAATAAAAAACACATCAGGAATAGACTACATGAAGCACCTGGCATACAAGCCTTCTGGCCAATCAGATTGAAGCACTGGACAGCACTGTGGTGTAAAGTGTCACATTTACTGTTTATTGTTCGGTCACAAAAGATAGATAATATGATAATAAGGGGGCGGAGTCAATTGACATTTAATGCAACTGTTTCTCAAAGTCTTACAGTTTTGTTTTAAGTGTATAACAGGAAACAAAGGAAAGAGTGAGTGTGTTGAGCAGGTGCTCGGCGTCTCACACACTCAGTGGGAGGATGTGTAAACAGAGTTTAGCGCTCTCAGCACCAGAGCTCCTTCCTCCAGACGAGCGGCATGCGCCGGGCACAATCCCTGATTAACTGTGGAGAACAAAGGTCCAATAGAGCAGCGGTCAGATTAAAAGATATCTGCCGGAATTTCCTGTTTGATCATGTGTGTGTGTGTGTGTGAGAGAGAGAGAGAGAGAGAGACAGAGATCTGGAAATCAGAGCCACATTTATGGACGAAAAATAAACAAATCTTCTTAAAATAAACAAAGCAACTTGGTAAAAAAAAATTAAGAAAAGTGTGCTTAAACAAACATTTGACGCACTTTAATTCAACTTTGATCAGTCTGAGGTTGTAGCTCATTTCTAAGATTAGTGCTAGACTTTTTTTTTATTATTCATTTAATTGACTGCACAGGAAGCCCCGCCCCTCTCTTCAGGCTCTTAACATCCATTGGCTCTGTTTAATTGGCTAATCAGATCGATGCCTAATCAGGCATCGTGTCACTGTTTCTATAGCGACGACTTTCGAACGCAGCGTTTACTCTCTGATCTGCAACGAGATGTTTATGAGACCTTTATGGACGGAGTCTCCAGTGAGAGTAACAGCTAGTTAAATCTATAGGTTTTTCCAAACATCTTCAGTATTTTGCTTTGTATGTGTGCGTTTAAAATGTTTAACTTCTTGAGAGAGAGAGAAAAAGAGAAGAATGAGGCATTTCAGGACATAATGTTTCAGGGGAAAAAATCAGCTTGAGGGTTGTAACAGGAACTCTGGACTTTTGTACAGTATTTTACTGAAAGTTACTCCTGGGAAATTTTTCTACGGATAAGGGAATCTGAGTCTGATTTTGAGTTTTAGGTTGACCGATGAGAGACTGTGTGTCTACTGAGATTGGCGAGAGATAGACAAAAGTGTGTGAGAACTAATAGAGACCTGTGTCTCGCTCAGGCCGAAGCGTACTGACCCTTAAAATCAGAGAGCAGCGGAGCTCAGGTTAAAGGCAATCTCTGCGACGAGCACTCATCTCACTCCGTATGTCAGCAGCGTCACAACACACTTTAGCTCAGGTCAGACCGCTTGCCACATGCCGTTAATGATGGTGACGCTAACGACCTGGACCGTGGCCTCCGAGCGCCCCGTCGCCAGAAAGACTGTGGCTTTAATCCCATAGGGAGGACCTTCACCTCGGCTCGGTCCGCACATCGACCGGATTCAGCCTCGCTCACCGATAGAACGGTGTGTCAAATGAATCAATAAATAAACTTTAGATCCTGTTTTTATTTGCTAAGTGACAGGTACAACCTTAGCACACCAAAAAACATGAGAAGGTGCCTTTATGAAGTCTGTATGAAGTGTAAACCTCTGATGAATAATGAAGTCGAGTGTAAGGCATCAATGTTGCACAGGTACAATGCATTATCTATGAACGTACAGCAGAAGTGCTGAGCAATGTATGGGATATGTGGATGAAATTCAATTCAGCAAACTGCACACACACACACACAAACACACACACACACACACACATATTCTATCCATTTCCCCACAGAGACTGCTTTAAAATGCAGAACCGGTGAGCATCTGAGCGTTTGCCCCCTCCGCGCCCCCCCACACACACACATACACACACACTCACACACACATCCTGCAGCTGACTCCCTTCATGTCCTGTGCTGCATCCCTAAAGATTTTGTTTTCCTTTTTTGTTTGGTTTTAAATAAAATAAAAAAGGGAAACTCCATGCATCGACTGCATAGCAATACCGAAAAACCTCATGTGTATGAAACAACGTCCTTTCTTTTCTTTGCTTTTTTCATTTTTTTAAGTGAAAAAAGTGGATCAAAAACTTGTCAAATTCTTTTAAAAAAAATGTGTCTAGTTCAAAGCAGCTCCACAAGTTCAGGATTCAGTTCAAATAAGATCTGATTCGGATCGAATGAATCAGTTCGGTTCGGTTCCGCACTAATTCGGATAGTTTAGAGTGGAATAATAATAATAATAAAAAATTATAATAACAATAATAATAATAATAAGAGGCAGGCGTGTGGGAGAAACAAAATCTTTGAGGGTTTGGGGTTAAAAATTTTGTCTAAACTCCCAAGAATCATTTTAAAAAACTAAATAAAATAAATGTAAGAGAGAAAAATATTTACAAAAAATTACATAATTATTTGTATTAATATTTTTTATAATTATGATTGTTGTTTGACAAAAAATAGTATTTGTGCTAGAGTTAATATGTCAATATATTTGCAATAATAATAATAATAATTCGTTCACCTTCTTTCATTCTCAGTCAAATCTAACACACACACACACACACAGTTTGGGAACGCTTGTTAGCATAATCAGCATGTCTTTGGACTGTAGGAGGAAACTGCAGTACCTGCAGAACATGCACACAGACCTGAGGCGGGAATCGAACCCTCCAACCTTAAGGTTGTGTGCTAATTTTACAAATTTCTACTTCGTAAATTCTCTTACTTCTCTTACTCTTATTTTGTACTATTCGAATTTTCATTTGAAATCTTGAGGTCATCAGCAGTCGTATAAGCATTTCACTGCATATCATACTGTGCACCACCAAATTGCCACTGTTGAGCCCTTGAGAAAGACCCCTAACCCTATCTGCTCTAGGAGCTCTGTAACCTGCACTCTGACCCCAGCTTCCTAACTGAAATATGTGAAAAAAATCTTTTCAATCTGCTATAAGGTACACGTGACCAATAATTGAATATTATTGCATTATTAACCACTACGCCACCATCATCCTTATCATCATCATCATCATCATCAATGGTGGATATGTAAAAATTTTCTATTATCTTGCATTAATAAAGCAATGTCAGCACTGTGGCCTCACACCTCCAGGGTTCGGGTTTAATTCCCGCCTTCGGTCTGTGCGCATTGAAGTTTTTTTGCATGTTCTCTCCATGTGCTTGGTGGGTTTCCTCCGGGTATTGTGTGTGAGTGTGTGTGCTCAGTGATGGATTGGCACCCTGTCCAGGGTGTAGCCTGCCTCATGCCCTAAGTCTCCTGGGACAGGCTCCAGGCCCCTTGTGACCTTGTATACAGGATAAAACGGTACAGACGACGAGTGAGAGCGCGAGTGAGAGAGTAATACATCAATAGTTTGACTCAGGTGACAAATACTTATGCAAATAAATTGTGTTATGAATAATTAGCAAAGTATGTGTCAAATCCATTTCAACTTAATGACTTATAATTTCCATAAGTCTGTTAAAAAAAAAAGGGGGTGTGTGAATACTTATGCAAGGCACTGTAAGCTCTGGCCATCTCTCTCTCTCTCTCTCTCTCTCTCTCTATCTTTCTCTCTCTCTCCTGAGACTCTCCCCAGGTTAGCTAGGCTAACCTGCCCTCCAGGCTAACCCTCAGCGCAGCTGCCCCCGCCTCCACAAGTTCACATGCAGGCACGACTTATTCATTTTGTCCTGAAGAAACCGGCGAGGCCTCACACACTCCCCATGTGGCCGACACCCTGCAGAACTGTGGATTTTATTCAAAGTTCAAAGTTAAAAGGCGGGAAAGCTGAAAGCGTGGAAAAGGTAATACTTCGCCAAACTTTTCTTTATCTGTCAGAGAGGCTCTTTTACCCAAAGCGCGAGTACGAGCTCGAGCCGAGGGTTAAAGGCTTTGCTCAAGACTCCAGGATTTCGACTGACAGCTTAAAGCATGAAACCTTAAACAATGAGCCACTGCATCCAAATCTGTGATTATAGACAAAACATACTGTAACGCTCCAGACTCACTTAATGGATGCCGTGTGCTCGCGCAGCGCTAAAGATAGAAGGATTTGCGACTGTACGCTGCTCCTATATCACACTTAAACGTCTTTCCTGCAATTCCTGGATCTACTTTTTACTGTATTTGACAGAAAGGAGACTCAACAGCTTAATATGTTACTCCTTTTAGACTACAGGATCTGTGCTAGGCTAGCTTGCTAGTTTTCATTAGTGCTTTTTTATGTTTTGCTAACATTATGACTGGAAACAGTTATTAAAATAAGATTATAGAAGCCCATAGGAATCCCACTCGGGTCAACTTGCAAGCTACAAATACAAGCTAGTTTCCTAGCTAGGACAAGGGGGTGTGTCCAATTTACTCACTCGTGAATTGAAGATGTTGAAATGTTAATGGATTCAGGACGCCCGTTAATGAGACGGCAGATAACGCAAACTTAATTTCATTATTTTTTAACATTGAAAAGGATTATTAAAAAAGAAAAGTCCATTAGGACCTTTGACCCTTTTACTATTTATTCAAGATTCCTTATGAGATTCTTTCAAAGCACACACACACACACACACACACACGTACACAAACGGTCTGCCCGAGCACAGACCACACAATCAATTCCTCCACTCGAGCGTAGCTGGCTCACCTTCTTGCTTGTTGTGTTGTGAAATTGCTCAAAGCAATTGAATTGATTGGAAGATTGAGCGCCGGGGCTTTACACAGTGCGGAGAGGACGGACGGCTCGGCTCAAGCGCTCTATCTGTGTCGAACCAAAGCGCGGACATGAGCGCTGTCGGGTCTTCTGTATCCTTATAATGTATTAGATCAGGGCTGCATGTTATAAATCGAGCCTCGCTGTGACTTGCTGCGACGAGACGTTTAGAAAAACCTCTTTAACCTGAAACGTCTCCTGAAGTCTCGCAGGCCACGAGCGTGACCACCGCAGGAGTAACAGTCACCGTTTCTCTAAACAACTCTGAATACTGAGCTGGAAAATGGTAAAGCATTACGGTGTGACTGCAATAAATAGACAAAACATTACTGCGAATATTGTTATAAAACAAATATTGTGAATATACTTATGTAATATTTTTTTTACATTTTATATGAATGACTACTACCACAAAGAAAAACCACAACAACAACAACAACAACAATAATAATAATAATAAGAAGAAGAATAAAAAGATTTATTATATAAACAAATAAATAAATAACTGTTCAGTAAGAACTGTAATCTATATATTGAAATTATTGTTGCTGTTTAAGAGAATTGTTATCTGTGTTATAGTCAATGTCTATATATTTGTAATAATAATAATAATAATAATAATATAGATAGATAGATAGATAGATAGATAGATAGATAGATAGATAGATAGATAGATAGAGCCATCACAATTAATACTAGCAATAAATATACATGAAGTAATACATTATTATTATTATTGGCAGTAGTATTAGTGGTAGTAGCTTGATTGGCTTATTAGACTCTGTTTATGTATTTATTTATTTTTTCATTCATTTCTTTATTTATAATTTAATAAAATAATATTATTTAGATTTAATTTGAGTCTGTTTTATTTCATTTGGCATTCCCATTATTTCGTCACCTGACAGTAGAGCCGTACTTGGTCTCAGGTGTTGATGTTGAACTCAAACAGTTTCTACTTTTACAGGAAGGAAATTACTCTTAGCTATCTGAAGGATGTAGAACGTGTACAAACTAACAAATAAAAAACTAAATTAATATCTAAATACTTACAGTACTCACCTACCTACCTAACTAGATATATAACAGTCAAGCAAATGAATAATCAAATAACAGTGTGATAATGCAAGCAGCGTTAAATGTTCATGTTAACAATAATAAAAACACGACTCAATCATCCATGAAGTAATCAAACGCCCAGATCCTCCCGGGTTTCTGCCGCACTCGACGTCTCTCGCTGAAACACCTGTCACATCTGCACGCACCTGATAAAGCTCTGTCCAAACTCGACTTCACAGACATTTACCACATTTTACTTTATTATTTTTGTCACAAACCATTAAAAAAAAGAGAAAGACAGAGAGAATGTTGAGATGAAAAGCGCTGCTGCCACATTCTGCATTTTAGTTGTGTTAAATGCATTTCCTGATGGCTCATTTGCATATGAATTAGAATACAAGGGTGTTAAAGGAACAAACCCAGGGTGCACTTTAATGAGTTTTCCATTTATTTAAATTAAACGGCCAAAATTGGTTCACTAGCTAATGAAACAGTCCCTGAGTGACTGACCTTATCGACAGGCTTCTTCCTCAAAGTAACTTTCTGTGTGTGTGTGTGTGTGTGTGTTAGATTTGACTGAGGATGATGCACCTAGCTCTGTACACACAGTGTTAGACTCTGTGCCAGCATTAATGGGGAACACCTCTATACACCCTTCCAAGCTAATTGCACTAACGATTAGGACACACGCTAACGCGCGGCCGTGCCAAGCCTGCGCAATTTACTACTCGTTTTGTTTTGGGAATGAAACAAAAATTCTGTGCAAGGTCTCAATCTGTGTAAATCTACCTTCGGTTTCAGGAAGCCATCGTTTATGCGCTGTGTAAATGATCCTAATTAATCAATAATAATAATTAATTATTTACAGTACACACTGCACGGTATAAATAACTCACAATTTACAGTACAATAAAACAATCTTTTCTGATGTTCACAGAAGGAAGACCGATTTTTTTTTTTTAAGAATTTGAAAAAAAGAGTTTTATTCAAATTGATTAAAGTCTTGAACATCAATGAAAATAAACATTCAGCTAGTGTGTGAGGTGTGTAAGTGTTACACAGACAACATATGCTGTGTATTATAGTTCTCCCTGCGCACAAAACAGGTGATGTCACTAATTAGTTCTCCAGAGTTGTGCTAATTAGGATCAGCTGGTTAAGCTAATGGACAGGACAAATACGTGGCAGGACTTTTAATTTCTCAAGCCAGGTTGTTCACCTCTGCAGAGAAATGCCTAAAACTGGGTAATTATCTAGTGAATTGCAAATTTCTATACAGAACATGATCCTTAGAAAGCGATCAAGCAGGCACAGACTGAGCGAGTCACACTGCAGACGTCTATCGGACTCTATGACCGGCCGAATCCGACGGGTTTTGAGGAATAAAGGATATCACAAAATCCTGTATATTGACTGTTTTATAGAAATTTTACACCTTAAATTAACAAATTTTATTATTATTTTGATAATCAATATTTTTGGTAATTTGAGAATGCCAAGATTAATTGAGGATTAAAACCTTCAACAGAGAAAACAAAAAGATGTGGCTCCAGCTTAACAGCATGAAAACGAAGATCATGAGCACCGGCAGGTGACAGACTAATGTGAGTGATCAACAGAAAAGACATCAAATGCGTCAAAGAATTCGTTTTCCTTGGGTCTAAGGTTATCCGGAATGGAGAGTCAAGTCCTGCGATCAAAAGAAGAACGGCACCGGGACGAAGCGCCACGCTCAGCATGGAAAAGGTCTGGACAAGTAAAGATAAAAGTGTCACAGACTCGTCACAAGCGTAGTGTTCCCTATCAAACGGTGAAACCTGAACACTGAAAAAAGCAGGCTGAGGGAAAAATGAGGATTTTGAATCGCAGTCCTGGAGAAAGCTTTGGTGTGTACCCTGGAAACATTCAACCACATACAGTAATGCACGCTAACTCATTTGAACTCGGCAGGACGCTGGCATGGACATGAGTATGTTTATAGAGTTGGCACGAGATTGCAAATTATGGAGAGCATTAGCCCAAGAAATCTCCAAAGTCCAGACACGACTGAATGGATAATATGATACAATTAACACACAGACTTTGACTTTTGTCCAATTACTTTTGGCCACTTCTGTACAAGGGCTTTATACACAAAAACACAGAAAAGTATATTTAAGTAAAAGTAATGCTGTCAAAATAATAATACTCAAAAATAATACTTAGTCAAAAAGTCAAAATATAGCAAAAAAAAAAAAAAATCTCTTTTTGGTTTCTTATGATGACCTACTGTACATACAGTAAATCCTTTGAACACATTATATGCTGCTTCTCTACTACGACTCAGCCAAAAATGTAAAGGTATAAATGATTACATTAATATTCCCTTATCCTTTTGTTAAACCCTCTGCTACATCCTGTTTAAGAAAATGAATCAACGACTGTGTTGGTGGTGTGTTGAGGAAGCGTCCATGTTACCATCCTAAAGTTAATAATTTTTTCATAACAGCATGTCCCGAAGTGCTTCATTCCTCCTTTTTAACAATTAAAATGTGTCCCTTTATGGTTACTTGTAATGTTGTAGAACGTCGTATGAACAAGTTCCTGTTACAGCAGAGCCTTTGATCTGAAGCCCCGATGAGCAATGTTACGCTTATAACACGTCACAATTTTATTTATAGATCTTGTTATAATGACGTTTAATGATATTTATTGCATGACAATATAAAAGGTTTTTTTTTAATTGAAAAAAAAGATGTTTATTGTTATTACAAAAAAAAACAATGAAACAATGGCTGACAAGTGTAATAGTTTTAAGAAAGTTTGTACTTGCAATAAAAAAAGAGTGCCCTAGAGTTTTTACAAAAGCTTCAAACCACCAGCTTAAAGAACAAAAGGGAAATTTACAGCTGTTTGTTTAACCTTAACTTTTGCCCATTACCGTCACTATTCATAAGTACAACAACTCCTGGCAGTTTATTTTAAAACCTGATTTTATTTTCCTTATTTTTACTCATTTTTTCCCCCCTGCGTGTCCTTCCTGATGACCAGCGCACGACGATAAAGAATCCCAGGACGTCCTCTGTAATAAAGCCAGTTAATTCCAGGTGGACGTAAATCTTCGTCTGTGCTGTAGATACTAACACAACAGTTCTATTAAAGGGAAATTAAGCGCCACAAAGGCACCGTCTCAGCAGAAATATACAGCACGAGCTGCCACATTAACATAAACCATGGCCCTGAGAAATTATTAGCCCTTCTAATCTTTGAAACACTCAGACGCAGCATTGCACTGCTCCAATGACCTGTCCATGGTGATGCATGGCTGTTTTTGCCCCGCTTTTCTTTTTTTTCCCCCCCCACAGCTCCAGATTTATGCCTTCTGGAATGGAAATGCACAGACTCATCGCTGTTAGAAGCTGCAGGTTCTTTCGGCACACGAGGCAAGGTGAAGGTCAGCGAACACATTATCCTGCTTCTTATCAACACTGCATTAACGGCCTGAGAGACGCCGCTTATATTACACTCGAGACGGCTGGCGTCTTTCCTTCCCAACGCGCCCGAAGAAGCCGGGCCAAACATCCGAGGATGACTCTGTGCCCTCCGTACCCACCTGAAATAATGGATAAAGGAACTTAGCTCTGATTAAAGTTCGGCTGCTGTGCATAATCGCGGCGCTTTATGGCAGTGGGAGGGAGGTGGTAGGGGGGGAATCAATCAGAGTGATCTAGCGCACGGCGGGGTTCAAATAAAGCGCAGTCATGTAGAAAATAGACTCGCTGTCACCCCGCCGATAGCCAGGCAGGCTCCATCAACACACACAATAACCTGCGAAGCTCGATGCCAAACTCTGACGCCTTCCCCGCTCCTGGGACACGATGATGAGTGTGGCATCTCTCCGCTTGGCACTCCTCGACGCTCGTCTGCTCGCATGAAATCTGTGTGTGAGGAATACGAAGAGGTGAGGGCTCCCGCGGGTTTCAGATCACGACGTGTGTGTTCACGAAAAACGCAACACCTCAGATGCACGAGTGACACGCTTTCAGTCAGCCGTGAAAGAAGCAAACTACTCAGAGCAAACTACTGACATGTAGCGGAGAAATTCCCAATGAGGTCATTCTGTTATTACTATCATTATTATTATATATATATATATTTTTTTTTTTTAGGATTTGGACTCAGTAATAAGAACGAGATTTTGTCTGAATTCTACAGCATGGGTTATGTGTCATACAAGAAACAGTAGAGCCATGATTAAAGCAAATAACCAAGCTTGCCTTACATCACCACTACCATCATTTTTGACAGGAATGCAGTAGAAACCAGTAAGGACATGGGGTTGTCACCACTGACCTGCACGCTTTTGGGTCATGTTTGAAAAAAGCCTGGTGAGGACGTGGTTGAAGAAAGACACAGGAAGGACGTAATAAGGACGTTGTAAGGATGGCATTGACCAGTTAACAGTATAACAAACACCTCTTAGGGATTTCACTGATATGAGCATGGCGCAGACGGAAAATAATGGATGGCATTCTTTCTGACTTGTCATCGGGTTGTCACATTCAGAGATTTTAGCACAAACACTGGGTCCAATTCCTCACACATCAGCTAGTGATGAAAAGTGCACGTGTCTCTATACTTATACCAACCCTCTGGATGCAATGACAATGTAGTGTGATGAAGCATGTGATAACGCAGATCGATCTCACTGGACATGGTGACAACATGATTGTCACACTGAGAATCTGACAGGGACGTGGCTAGGAAGTAGTACGAACGCACATTTTTCCATTTTCGTCAGATTCTTCGATATTTTTAGGACTCAATGGGATCTTCATGGTCTTCGCCAGAGTGTGATGCGGGCTTTAATGTTGGTGCCTTTTAGGCAAGCGTCACAGCGGTAATCACCCTCTGAAAAACTTCTCACACTGACAGAACTTTCTGCATACAACTGTGGTTACAGTGGAGCGTAATCTGTTGACGACTCGAGAAGTCTTTATGATGTGTGATTTTCATCTACGACACCAAAATCAGATTAAAAACCCCTCCAGGATACAGCAACTTTAAGAGAATAAGGGAAATGAAACAACACCAAGAGCCCATTCAACTTCCCTACATCCTCCATGCCAAACACTTTCCAACCGCACTCTAATAACCCTGACACAACACTAATGATCACAAAAACCACATTAACAATCCATCAATCTCAATTTCCATTGTGATAACACTAAACACTACGTTATTAACCTCTCCACCTGAATGATCGCCAAGCCCCACCCAGTACCTTCATCCACACCCAGATTATCCCCATCTTTATAGGCTTTACCGCACTCTGGTAATCCTAATAATCCTTTATAACCCTAAACAATTCAACTCCATGCTAATAAGCGCATTCCAATGTTAACCACCTCCAACCCAATTCCACCTCAACACAACTTTCTGCAACATGACTTGTTGATTGAAGAAGGAGACATGAAGACTTTGGAAGACTTAGAATTATGTAGTTTTTTTTTCATTATTGATAACAAAGTCTTTCTACGACTTATAAAGCCTTTGGCTTCAATCATAAAGTCTTTACATTTTTTGTATGTCTTTGTCTTCAATCAATAAGTCTCAGTACATCATTGCTTTTATTAAACAAGTCTTCATAATTTCTTTGGATGACTTGGTTTTCAAATATAAAAATCAAGCTGGAGAACGTTGTTGTTGTACATTGGATGCCCTTCCTGACACAACCCTCCAATTCCATTCGGACTTACATGCACTACATCCAGTGGCTGGGGTTTGGGCTTTGGCTGGGAATTGAATCCAGGCCTTTCACATGGTAGGTGAGAAACCTACCACTGAGTCATCAATGCCCTATGCTGGAGAAAAATTGAAAGTATTAAGAAAGATCTTGAAGAAAAACAAAAACAGAAAAGGAAAAGAAAGTATTTATAGAAAGCAGATTTAAATGACCAACTCTTAACTCCTTAAACACTTCTCAGGCTAGCTTAAACTAAAAACTCGAATGGAATGCGATTTTCAAATATAAATTTACGAGAAAGTCCTGTGGGACACCAACCATCATCCACTCGAACTGCTCTCAGTAGAAGTCCACTTTAAAATCTGGCAAAGTTTATTAAGAATGGCACGAAAGCTGGCAACATGCTCATGAAATATGCATCAGCTCACACACTCCAATTACAATATTTACAATCCTATATATAATCCATAACGGAGTGGACCGTCACGATGCATGCCCGGCCTGAGATAATCATTCTCCTTTACAAGCCGGGCTCAAATTCCATAAATAACAAATGATGCAATTTCCACCCTCAAGTGCTGTATTAAACTTTCAAACGCATCCAGAGCTAGGGAGCTCACACCATCTGTCGCAAATATGAACTTAAGTGATGTTTAGAACATCAGAGACAGTGATATCACGCTGCGCGCACTGTGAGGCAACAGAGTCGAATTCAGGTCCGTGTGAAGAGTAATACAGTAAATGGTAATATTAGAGAGTTAGGAGAGGGATTTGCAATACGAAATGGAAAAGTACGTAGTGGAAAGTTCGTAGTGTTCAGAATCCGGTTCCGCGGATGGTGAAGCTGATTTTCTCTGCCACATATTCAGATTATTAACATGATCTGATTATTAAAAGAAACAAATAATCATGACTCCGAGGTTGCCAGTTTTTTTGTATTTGTTTTTTCAACAGCGTGATTGAAATCACAATTTCAATATAAACACTACGGAGGTGGTGGTTCATTCCTTTTACACCACAGCTACAGTATTTTTATTTATTACCTAATAATATGTCATACTTTAATGCACTCTATTAATGTTATAGTTAGTTTTAATGTTATGAAAGATTTCTAAAACAAGTTAGCTGAAATAAACGCAACATATTGTCATGTTACAAAAATTGTGAACTCTTCTATTCTAAACCACTGACACTGGAGACTCCTTAACTGTTATATAAACAATTTGTGATCAGTCAGATAGTTAAAGATCTATTTTAACATCTACAGTATTATTACTGCATATATACAATGTTGAGTGTTCCATAAGTATGAGCATGCAACTCTGTACATATTGCACTGGTGAAGAGGAAGTTATCCATTTTTTTT
>JAOVVA010000002.1:2759373-2782107 GCA_028565275.1 Leiocassis micropogon | reverse complement strand
ACGACCAAGTTCTGTTCTAAAAGTTTATTCGTACAGTAAGTCCAATTTGTTTACAAGTCCATGATCTTGTCGTTGTTCTTTAGAATCGTGTCGATGGTTGAACGATTCATGTTAAAGAAATGTCTGCCATCTTTTCACCTCGCTCCGTTCTCTCCATTATTTTCACTTGTTTCTCTATCATTATTGCTTGGTGCGTTTATTGGCAGTACTACAGTATCTGTTTTTAGCAGTTCTGCTGTTTTTACGCTTGCTTCTGGACATCCTGGGTGCACGCTGCATGCACGTGACAATGTACTGTATGACGGACATGTGATCTAACTTCCTTGATTGAACATGCGCAGGTGTTTATAACTCGAATGTCCGTATATAGGGGACTTACTATACTTAACTAGCTAAAACTGATCTACGTAATTAGCACAGCTATGAAGATGCTAATAATTTGGTGGACTGCTTTCAGTTATTGAAGATGAAGGACAAGTCGTGAGTCGATTGTACAAACATGCGTGTTGGTAAATACATGTTATAAACCGTCATGTGACTAATCAATGGAGTAAGAGTGGTATTCTCTTATAAAGTAAAGTAGATCCTTAACACACACGCACTCTGTCTCTCTCTCTCACACACACACACACACACACACACACTAATCCTTACATCATTTTGACCTGCAGATTGTTAAGAGTTTGTAAATCTATGCTGCTATTTCAGCTGAAACCCACACTGCCCACACTGAGGAGAGAAAAAAGCAAAAAAAAACAATGAGGAGGGAAAAAAAAGCCTAAAGACACACAAGAAGCTCAGACATATATTATTTGAGTGGTTTCAACACGGCTAAAACAGAAAGATAGTTCCCACAGGAGGGAAGAGTGGAGTAAAAACAGAAACACGCTCGGAATTATAATGAGTGTGCGTAGTGTGTGTAAGCTGGTAAAGTTTGTCCATACTAAAATAGCCTGGAGTGGAGTGTGTTACACAGCATACAAGTGCATGTACTGTAGGTGTGGACATGTATGTATATGTGTGTGTGTGTGTGTGTGTGTGTGTGTGTGTGTGTGTGAGCAGGGGTTACGTATATGTGGGTGTCTATTATAGAGTGTAGTGTCCTGATATCAGCACAGATTTTTTGGCCTTCAAATAGGAAAAAAGTCACAATGACACACACACACACACACACACACACACCTACACAGCACTGACTTGGCACAAGTGGAAAGACAACAAGATGATTAGAAATGATCTAAAACGAGTGGCATTTCGAGCAGGGCGCTCGGATATTGATCGGTCATGTTTATGTGCCAGCGGAGGCCCGTAATTTGTTTTTCCTGGAAACGTCCGGTGATGGATGGCTTCGCTCGAGTGATTGGACCTTAAAGCAAAGAACAATGTCAAACCAAGGTCACCTCCACTTCAACAAGACAAAAAAAAAAAGGATCTTTTTCGCTTTCAGTACTAAGCCACATGTTTGACGAACGCGCTCCCGAATGCGTCTGTCACTGGGCAGCAAATGAAAATGTCTTTTCCAAGACGATCAGAAAAAAAACAAATCAGATAATCGTATTGATTTTTTTTCCCTTTCCTTCTTCACACACACACACACTAGACCTGGACTGTACATGGAAACAAAGTATGTGACTTAAGTAAAGTGCTTCGCAATGATGTAGTGCTTATGTTAAAGGGGCGGTGGTCTGTAACTTATAGCGCCCTCTGCTGTCCAGTGTTTGCAGGATGAGTCGTTCGTCTGGAAACATTTTAAAGATCCGTGCGAAGTTGTGTTCTGCATGACCTTCTACATTCATAATCAGCAGCCGTGTGACACTGAGATGTGAGTTTTGGGACAGCGGGTACAGTCACGTTTTCTCAATTTTATTCAAATGACAAGAGATGATTGCTTCAGACCAATCCTGTGGTTCCTGTGGTTTTCCTAAGTGCACACAAAATGTGGGGAAAAACAAATATAAATATAAATGTGGTTTATAGAGACATTACTAGGTAAAGGAAAACTTGGAAAGAAGCAGCAGAGATCGTTAGTGCCTCTGGTGCGAGAAGGTAATGAGTATGCTTAGCTCGCTTTGCTAGTCTGAGAACAAACCTGGGCACGCAGCATGTAAATCAAACCAACACTCATTAATGCAAATTTGTGTTAAGCAGTTACACTACATTGTATAGATACCACTAAATCTGGACAGGCCACGTCCACAAATGGTAAACTTTCACTCGTCGCTCATTATTGTGAATTGCATTTTTACCATCTACAGATTATCGCAATGACATCATCAGAAAGTTCAAACTCTGAGAAAATATTAATAAAAAAAAAAAAAAAACAACAGCGCTGAGACCAGATGCTAGTAAAAGGATGTGAGGGGAAATACACACCCAAACATGCTGCATTAAGTCATACTGTATATGGCGCTGTTGACAAAAAGAGAGCCGTGCGGTCGATCGGAAGAAATGAAAGACATTAAACCTGAGCAGATCGATCTGGTCATATATTTTTAGACAGCTCTTCTCCCAGCGCACCGCAGCCTTGTGCTCTCCATAAACCAGGATAAAATAATGAAATGCTTTCAATTCGGCCAGCGCGCCAGGCCCCGAGCCGAGCCAAGCCGAGCCGAGCCGAGCCGAGCTTAGCCAAGCCGCACGTCACACTATTCACCAAAACGTGGCACTGCAATATTTCTCGCGAGCTCCCGTAATGCGTTTCTATTGTGCCTCTCGGTGCTTCTGTTGAGGCTGTCAGCCGAGGTCGTTCTGCGCGTCCCACCGCTCTTCATCTTGTGTCATAGGCTAGGGCGGAAGTGCAGGACACCGGAGTGATGAATATGAGCTCACGCAAGTCATCCGTCTTTCCTGGCTCCCTGGGCCCTTCATCAAAACCAGCCAATTTACCTCAGCGCCAGAGAGGCGAGTCGTCCACAGCTCGCACCTTCTCGGATACGCGCCGAGGACTCAATCAGAGACCTCGGACAAGTTAAAGAAGGCTTTATTATTTCCAGATTTACCCTACATTTTTACTGAATGCATTTATTTTAACACATTGCCTAGCAAAGCGACTCATAAGAGTTATTTTAGTATTATCAGATTTTCCTGGTGTTTTGAATGAAAATAAAAATATTCAAAGATTTTTATTATCCAATCCAAGCTATGTTGTATAAGGCTAGCTACACAAAACGTTGTACAAACACAAAACTGTGTCTACCAAAGATTTGATTGTTTTATTAACCTGGTGCATACTGGGAAAACACACTTAAATTTGTCTGTTTATAGAGCATTGGTTGCGACCCAATCCGCACCCCTACAAATCATAAAAATAAAAATAGAATTTAAATAAAAGGCATGATTTTAAAAGTTCTGTTGTTATAAATGGCACGGCAGAAAATGTTAGCGTCAAATCCTGTTTTGTTTTTGTGTAATTGCAATTATTATTTTTTTATTAGAAATAACCCAGTTAATCTCTATAAGAAGAAATTCACATCCAAAATAGGATTATGTGAACAATCTTTTATGTATCGCTTGCTTTGTGTTTAACACTATGGCCTCTAGGGTCAAGGGTTCGATGCCCGCCTTCGGTCTGTGTGCATGGAGTTTGCATGTTCCCTTTGTGTTTGGTGCGTTTCCCACGGGTTCTCCGGTTTCCTCCCACAGTCCAAAGACATGCAGATTAGACTAATTGGCATTCCCAAATTGCCCGTAGTGTGTGAGTGAGTTAGTGTGTGTGTGCTTGTATGCCCTGGATTGGCACCATGTCCAGGGTGTACCCTACCTCTTGCCCTGGGTCCACTGAGATATTCTTCAGGTCCCCCATCACCCTGTTCAGGATAAGCTGCGTGGAGAATGACTGAGTGACTGAGTGAGTGAGTGAATAAGCTGTAGCTAAAAAGTCTGTGCTGTAACTGTCTGTAACTGTCTGTGCAAATCAGGCAGGCGATGCAGATCAGGTAGCAACAAGGGTATTTTCATGATTATGTAAAATGTTCTTTAGCTTGGATAAAACTTTCGCTTCTGAGCTCTAAGTGTCTGAAATGTTCTTACTTATGTAATTCTAACACAGAGCTAACAAATTCTCGAATCTGATTGGTCAACGTGTGTCGATTCGCATACAATTTCTTTTATTTTCATTCAAAACACCAGGTAATCAGAGTTTGACATTAACGCTCTTGTTCGGATACCATCGCGTTTCCGTGCTAACAGCACAAGAGGTTAAATTTTGAACATCAGTTATGTCAAGAAAAAATTTTTACATCTTTTTTAAGACAGAGAAGTTTTATGCTATTTTGTTGTTTGTTACTTCCTTACACAAGCTGAGAACAGCGACTTATACAGTAAGTATACGTCATTGCCCAATTGTTGGGAAGACAAATAAAGCATTTCGGGATGTCCCGTTATAGGAAAATAATCAGATTTGCGCTTGTGGAGCTTCTTTTTATTCTTTACATAACAGATATTCCACCTACGTTCCGCTTTTTAAAAGAATAAAAAAAAAAAAACAACATTTCCACATATTTAAAAGGTCTATTTAATATTTCCAGGCAAGAAGAAAATCATTCCACAGTCTTAATGCATCACGGTGGTGTGGGCGCATTAAAACGATTGGTAATTCAATTTCTGAACATTTCCTTCCCCAGACAAATCCTGCTTAAGCCAGCGCAGGATCTTGTATTCATCAGTAATGTGTCTCTCGCCTGGCAGATACGTATTGTCCGTGCAACACTACATTAGACTCGGGCGAGCACAGAAAGCTCATCCTGTGCTTTTGTTGTTGCTTTAATTGATGGCCTGTTCGGGCGACAGGTTCTCGTGTTTCTAATGGAGGAAAGGGAAAAGGACTTGATGAAGTTTCAGGGCCGTGAGGTGGTGGAGGAAGAGGAGGAGGAGGAGGAGGAAAAAAGATGCTCCTTAATTATGGCGCGCCTGTTCGTGTCAGACACGCTGGGAGGAAAACAAATCCATCCTCTCGGCTCCCTAGTCGCGCATCTATCTCTGATTTAATTTATATATTTGTACCACGGTGGATACGGAAGACAACGTAATACCCTTGGGCTGCTATTTGGAATAGAAGAGGATATTTTTCATATTAATCTCGGTAATTAATGCTGTTAGAAAAATCGATATTTCGTGGTGCCGAGATACAAAGAACAAGAATACAGATATGCGTCTGTGCCTAGCGGCGTGACCGTAGTCTACGCCATCCTTAACTGACATCACAGAAGAGAAGCGTATTTTCCACAACATCAGGTTTTATGCATGTTTATATGCGCTAGGGGTGTGATCCTATCTGCAGCTTAAAGTGCAGGAAAGGAAATCGAAGTCCGTCTGCACAGCATGGAGTCGTGCAAAATGACACCGCAAGCGACGGGAAGCCATCGAGTCGCCGACGACGAGACGCCTCGAAAGTCATTACTGAAGGTGATTTTCCTAGAAAATTTGGGCCTCCTTTTTTTTTCTAAGAAATAAACATAAATGGGTTATAATGGGGGATTGCTTGTTTATGGTTATGGACGTGAAGGTCGTGGAAAGGTTACGCTCGGCAGAAAGGTCATAGGAATAAGAAAAGTGAGAAAAAAAAGGAAGATGGTTTAAAGTGAGGCTTAGTGAAGGCGAGTCGATTCCTTTATGCGATATTAATTTAGAGCAAGTTCATTTAACAGGCAATGAAGCTGCTAACAAGTCATTTATTAGTACAGCTCAATCAAGATGATTGCTTAGTGTGCTTCCGTTAATAAGGAACACGTCTGAGATGCATGAGGTGAATTCTTGTTGATATTGTCCTGAAGAACACGGTTTTAATATTCCTGAGTAATAACTCATCCTGGTGCACACTTCAGCGCTTTATGGTTTCACTTCCATTAAAAATAACACAACACACAAACACATTACGCTAATACGGCTAATTAATCAGTGACAGCGGGGGGTAATGAAGCGCGGTATGGTTTACACCCTGAAGTGTTTTATTCCACTTATACCACGGCTGACAACTACAATCCAAAATCTATTCTAGAAGTGAGTTCCTGTCCTCATTTAGCAGATGTAATCACTCGCTTCCTCACCAGCCTCTTGTTAATTCTCTCTCTTCAAGTACTCAGCTCGTCCAGTTGCCGAGAAACCACAAAGCGCAAACTCCTAAAAAGTAAACGACACCGAAGATTCCTTCCTAAATTGTATTGTGGACATCCCTTTACGAAAAAAGGTCACCACAAAAATGATTTTCGCTCTATACAGCAAGTCCCTGACTTACAAACGAGTTCTGTTCTGGGAGCACGTTTGTAAGTTGGAATCATTTGTAAGTCTGACAAAGTGAATCTTATAGGCCTTTGACACAAATAAACAATGTAAACCATAAAAAACACACAGGTTTGGTGTTTTGGTTTTGCATTATACTCTCGTGAGATTGTGCCTTAAAATCGCGAGGGGAATTCTGGTGACGCAGCGGGGACCTTGTTTAAAGGGAGCCCAGGAAAATGATGGGGGGAGGGACAACACTTCATGGTGTTTACTGCATGCTTGAATGGACTCCATTTTGTGGAGTTGTTTCGGACTGTGAACCCTGTTTTGTTGAGGATTTCCAAAAATCTACATCAGGAGAGCTTTACAGGACAGACATTTTCTATTATCATGCAACTGATTCTTTGAAACCGGTGATATAATATACCTGACTTTGTTTTGTTTTTATAAGTAATAAAATGTATTTACTTAAAATATTGTATATAATTGTAAATATTGGTATCTGGTGTACTGCAGTGTCTATTTTTTGAACAATGCTAATTCTGCAATAGGTTCGTATTTGAGGCTTGTTCGTATTTGCAGAAATTCGCAACTCATTTGGTGCTGGCACACGCGCCTCTAAGAATTAGCTGTCACTATGGAAATGCTGTTTTTAGATTCTGATCAATCAGATCTAAAAATTTAGCATCAGCTTGTGACACAAAAGACCGCAGATTCCATCATGAATTCAAATCTATCAGACTTTTTTATGAAACACCTTTTGTCCATATTTTGCCCTTTTTTTAGGTTCTGCACTCTGTTAACAGCCTGTACTCCATGATGTAAGCTTATTGTAAATTTCGTACCCTTAATTTTTATCATTGACTTTTATTTTTTTCTGTGAGGTGCCTAAGATCATGTTTATCTGTTATGTGTTAGTATTTTGGTATCCCTTTTTATGAAGGCAATATGTATATCCTACTGTACTCATAATAATAATTATGAACATTTATTATGTGTTACAATGCATTTATTAAGCTTTACTTAAACTGTTATAATTATTAGTTATAGGTATACAAAGACTACAGTTTATGACTCGGTTCATAACACATTTAGAAAATGTTAACAGAATGCATTATAACCACTGGTTATAACAATCTATGTCAATCACATTTCGATCTTTCCTTTCTAACGGTGTTATTCCTGTATGGGTTATGAACACAGCTTATTATTCATGTCAAGAATTCAGCATGCATAATGACCTTTGCCATTGCATTTTATAAATACTTACAACCTTGAACCTTATAAATGCTTCTTTTGATTATAAATATAACTATGATACTTCAAAAAGTTGCTTTTCTTCTAATATGACTTCCAGAGAGTCTTCCTCGCCGGATGGTAAATTTCAGTCGATATCTTTGACAGGCAAAATTTTAGCGTGACGATGCAGGGACACGGGGGTTTCTAATTCCTTTCGTGACACGCTTCGGCACAGAAATGTCACAAAGTCAATCGTGACCGAGAGTGGGACTAATTACTAAGTAATTCAATTTTCGGGTGGCTGTGAGCTCGGTCGTGAACAAGAGAGGTTTGACCTTTCCGAGGGTAAAAGACAAAGGACGTTTAATTTAATTAGAAATTTGCCAAGAATACTGAAAATCAGCTTTTTAGCAATGACACAGCCTGGTAAGGTTTAGGGTCCTGTTTGGCCTGGAAACAGATTTTTAGCATCTACAGAATGGATAAGTCTGCAATAGGGATGCGTATTAGAGTGGATAAGTGTGTAATGGGGGTGTGTATTGGATTGAGTAAGTGTGTAATGGAGGTGTGTATTGGAGTAAAATCACTCTCACGATGCTCCATTGGCTTCCTGTCATTTCCTGCGCTATAATAGCAACCGTACCCGAATAAATATACACACTTAATGCACGGATATTAATAATAAAGCATATAATAAGCTAAGAGAGCTGTCTTTAAGCACTGTGCTATTTTGTGATGTAAGCCTATTGTGTGTTTTATGGATCACGGACAGATCAGCAGTATGGTTCGTAAATGTATATTCAAGGCAAAACTTCATCATGCTTTGTAGCCTGAAATGACATTGAGAGTGGAAGGAATTTTTGCCGCCATACACTATTAGTGTCTAATGCAGCACTGCCACCTAGTGGTCATATGCAACACTCTATCACAACTACAGTATAAGCTTTTTCTCGAGCCCTTTTTCTAATCACATGTGCCAGTTTTGTGAGACTGTGCCCCCCCTCCCCAATTCCACCCTGTCTCTCGCTCTTTCTGATTCTCTTTCTCTCTTTTCCTATTTGTGGAAGCCAATATGCGATGCTCTCTCAGGACAAGCATGTGATCCTGAAAGTAAAACAAGCTCTCTCATAATGTAAGTTCTGTATATACACACACACAGACACACACTCCATTTCATCTCTTTCTATCCAGTCCAACATGCCCCTGATTTATTTACTGCCGGGATAAGGACAGCAGATCAGCGTGTTCATTCCTGGTGTCAGTCTTCAATCATCAGAAAGTCAACTGTGATGTCTCAAAAGGCGATTATATGATGGACACGTGTGCCACATCCTCTCTCTCTCTCTCTCTCTCTTTCTCTCTCTTACACACACTCACATATACAGTACACACAGTCAAACATATTCACAATGCTACATAGAATGCAATGCAATCTGTAAAATAGTGCATGATCAGAAACTTTATTATTATTATTAGTAGTAGTAGTTTTAGTTTTTTTTTTTCTTGGTGAACAACATAACTTTGCATTTGACTTAACTATTTAATAAAATGTCGAAACATATTTAATACATTCATCTTGAAGTCCTTTTGTCTTTAAGCCAAATATGCAAAAAATGCTATTTATTTTTCAAAAATAAATATTTATTTATTTATTTATTTATTTATTTACTTCATAACAGGTTGAAAAAAAATCTGAATACTTCTTTCTATTTATTTTACTTTTAATCACTTTTCAGCGGACACAGCACCTGTGCTTCACAAATTCTTTTTAATTTATAAACTTTTAAAATTAAACAACAACAACAACAAAAAATAATAAGTATGTGGTTATTACTGTAGCTTAATTATTTGCATATTGTATGATAATGATGTTGTAGTTTGGTCCTATATTGTAACAACAAACAAGCAAAGGATTTTGTATTTAAAAACTTAATTTTCAACTGCTATTACTAACATAAACATCATTTAAATAATATTAACCATAATTGCTGTACAGTATTTGCAAGTTAAATATTTAATTACATAGCAATTAATGTAAGCTACATTTTATAGTGTGTTTACTTTTCTAGAAATGCATTATACATATGCAATAATGCTTACTATTATTATTATTATTATTATTATTATTATTATTATTATAAAACATTTGAAAGCAGACAGGGTTTAAATTAGACAAGACCAAATATAAATGCTATTATTCTTTTGCTACAGATTTTTTAAAACAAATACTAAAAAGTGTAAGAGCTACATATTTACCTGGTAAGCTCTTAACTTTTCAAAGAAAACAAATATTTCTCTTCTACTGCAGACATCCAGTATATGCATATACTTACAGTGATGTAATTCTGAACTTCTCAGTGCAATCCTTATCAATAAACAGATAGCTATATTAAAAAGTCTTGGTGCTTTCTACAATTCTATAAAGAGAAGTACAGTATTTACCCTTGAAAGTATTGAAAATATTACAGTGATAAAACAGATGCTAAAAATCACCTGAGATGTATCATCAAACTAAAAGAATGCTTTCCTAATTTGTTCAGGGAAAAAAAAAGTCAACGCAGATCAACTCACATCGTGAGAGATAAATATCATAAAATCGAACCATCATGTTCATTCATGTAAAGCAAACCGAGGCTCTTGTGGCCGATTGTACTGATGAGCTTCATCTCGCCGCTCCTCGACTGACACGCGAGAGCACTTCAGCGATGGCGTAATTAATCCAAAGCTTTCAGAAGACCAGCGCAGACCTGGGATCCCGAGCCAGGTGTTCGTTTCAAAGAATCAACAAAGCCACCTACTAATCCTTTATTTAATTTATGAGTAAGTAATTCTGACTGTGTATGTTTAATAGGTTATGAACCTCCCAGTTGAGCCTGCGTAATGCGTTCATAAGGAATTTGTAGTGTCAGACTTAAAAGGGTTAACGAGACAAAGAGGAAAGAAAAAACAAACCCCAATGATCATGATCAAGTTTGCAATGAGGACATGGTATAAGGTGTATATATTGTTCTTCGTAATCAAATGCTAATTTACTCATAATGCAGTACTATAGTGAGTGGTGCAGTGGGATTTAGACCATGTTTAATCTCTAGGTAAAGAAAGAAATGCAGCAGCACTTTTTTTGTTTTTAAGTCATTCAAAAGTTATGATCATATTCAGATGTGTGCGTCAGAGTATGAAGGGAAGCACATGAAGTGATGCACCCATCATGTGTAGTGTCCACTGTACAAGCCTCTGTAGGCAGTGTTATGTTCAGTTGCTCAGGTTGAGGCTCAGCAACGTTATGTGGCAACTAAATGAAGTCAGTTGACGACCTGAATGTACTGAATGATTACCAGGTGATCACATCTGTGGAGTTTTTCTTCCCTGATGATACGGGGTATATTTCAGGACTCAGATTGTGAAAGAGTTGTTCTGAAAGCGTGAGGAATAATTTTCACATTGTGTGCTGTAATTAAAGGTAAAGGTGATTTAATAGATTCACTTAAAGAGTGTGTGACTTTATTTTGTCAGGCAGCGTATACATGTATGTAATATACTCTTGATTTTCCATTAATATGACATTCCTGAAATAAATTTGCCATGGCATACAAACTTGCCACATGCATGTATGTACTTTAAAATAAGTGACACAAAGTATGAACTATAAGTTATTTTTAATCACTAATATAAAGTGTATGATTGTGCCAAAAAACAACAACAAAGCAAGCACTTACCTTATAGGGTTTCACTTCAAGGGGTTCTTCAGGATGTGTGTGTGTGTGTGTGTGTGTTGTGTTGCATGAATAATTAATTAGCCACTGGTATGTGAATGTATGTACTACAGAATGCATGTGTGTTTAAGAAAGAAAAGGGACTCACGATCGTTGCAGTGCATTCCCGTGAAGGAGGTCATGGAGCAGTCGCAGGTGTAGTTCTCCCACTGCTGGATACAGACGCCCATGTTGGCGCAGGAATCCTCTTGACACGTGGTGCTAGGACCTACGGCGGCAGAGCACAGGGCTGTAACAGCGGGGCAGAGCGGCCGGCGGCGAGCCGTTAGGTGCCATGCAGGTATGCACTTCAAGTTGGCATGCAGTCAAGGTTAGTAGTAAAAAATTCTCAAAAAATTACAAACAAATCAAACTGAGCCTTGGCATTCTCTCCGAGTAGGTTTTAGTAACAAGGTAGACAAAACACAGCGCTGCGGACATTCCCGAATGTGGCTTCAGACGGGGCAGGTTGGGGTGAGGGGGCAGGTAGAGGGGGAAAAGGGGGGCATCACACACAGGCAGAACTCGCCAGGAGTCACCACGTACACACGGAGTTAATAAGAAATCAACAGTTAAAGCAAATTAGTGTGTTTAGTGACTCTCTATGGAGCAGCTAGTAATGTGTTTAACTTATTAGACTAAAAAATTGACACTTTGTCAAAAATAATTGGTTAAAGGTGCAATTAGTACATTTTGTTGTCAAAAAATTGTCAAAAATTCTAGAACTAAGCAAATGCAGTAAGCCAAGATGATGAGTTTCTGACTTATTTGTATTATGGATTTTTTATTTTATTGTTTTTTAGTGTATTTGCATTTCTTTCCAGAAAAAAAGCATATATCATTAAAAAGCTCCAAAAACAAACTTCCAGGCATCTACATCTTCAACAAAAAAAAAACGAGAAACAACAAAATGTACGTGACTGTTTCTCAGTATTTCAGGGAGAGCTCTGGATTGTGGCTTTCATTAAAGAAAAAAAAAATCTGGCCCAGAAAGATGTTTATATTATTATAATTTACCAGATAAATTCTCCGAATAACAACACCAGCAAAAATCCACAGTTTAGTATGAAGTACTAACTTACTAGAGTAACTTGGGTACTAACTTACTTGAGTTTTGACATATTTTATCTTTTTATGTTAAATTTTAAAAACAATCATGTAAACATATACAACTGCAAGTGAAGTGTTATTAAAGGTGCAGTTAGTAGTTTTAGTTGTCAAAAAATTTATAGTTTTACAGTAAAATAAACAAAAACAAACAACGACTAAAGTATCTGATATGCGTTGTGCATCCTTATTTTTTGCGTTTTTGCATTTTCCTTTGTTACAGTTTAGAAAGTATGCTTAGCTTTTATTAACTGTAACTGTGAAAATTCAAAGAAATTCATTGAATGAATAAGCATGTCAATCTTAAAGGAATTTTGAATTATTAAAAAAAAACTTGAACCGCATCAAACATTTAAAAGTCCATTGTTCCTAAAGGATTTTAAATATATAGAGAGAGGGATTTTGTTTGAACAATTTTTTATTTTGACAACAAAAATCTACATACCACACCTTTAAAGTACTCTGAGCACGGCACTTGTGTTAAACAGGGTTAATCACACACAAACACGTAGAAAACATAAATACCAAAAGTGCAGTTCTTGTGTAATGTGTAGTGCAATTGAAGATGTTAGGTTATGTTAAAACATAAAATGATTCACCCCCAATTTAGGCTTTTTTCATTTATTCAGTTTCATTTCAGATACTGTGTTGTGTTTTCATGACTAATAATCAGCCCTCGAAAATAATTCATTACAACCAAAGCAGAACAAAATAAAACTGAAATAAAACAAAAGCATGTACAGGATGCTAGATACTTTACCATTTGCAATAAATAAATAAATTAACAAACAAACAAACAAATAACTAACTAAATAAATAAATGAATAATTTAAAGAATAAAAGAAATAAAATAAAAAATAAACTTAAATATTAAAATTGGGGTTTTTTTCTTACCAAAATCATTTACTTAATTTAAAAATTATTTTTTCAAAAATTTACATCAATTGAAAATTTCGTCAACTTTACATCGCCATCTTCAGCAAACATGGTCAAATTTGCTGAAGATGGCGACACAAACAGCCTGGAACTTTCAATCTAAGCAAATTTCAAAGCATGATTTGAAAGTAGAAATAAAATTTATTAGATGAATCCAAGATTAGATACTAAAATTTAAATTGAATAAATAATTTGGATATATTATCTAATTTTACATTTTAAAATAAGAATATGAATATATATAAAAAAAAATTAGCCACTTTTACATGAAGTGCATCAAACTAATATAAAGTGAGCTTTAATATTTTTGACTGTAATGGAATTTTTGGAATTTTAAACTAAAGATGATTTGGTGTCATTTATTGAGGCTGAGCAAAAACCGACGACTCTGATTATGCATCATTAGCATTAACAGAGTCCAGGACGAGATCCAGCAAACAAACATCCAGTGGCGTTATTACACCCAAACGTCTGATGTTTTATTTATACAACCTCGCAGCTGCTGTCATTCTTTGTATTTTTCTCTTTCCTGTCTTTGTTTTTTTTTGTTTTTTTTTTCAAAAGAAGTGAACCATTTTATACCAAGACATTGTTAAAGTGAAGCGAGACAGCTTTATGTCTGGGTGCTGAAAATAAAAAAATTAATTAAAACAAAAATTATAAAAATTGACACGATACATCACACAGAGCAGCTTTTGAGCCAAAGCTCAGAATGGAGAGGGAACCGTCTACCTTGCAGGTCTGCTTTGGCGAAACCAACTTTGTTAGCGAAAGAAAAAACAGAAACAAAAAAGCGAGAAAAAACAGTCAAACAGGTTAGTAGGTGGTCAATGACTTTCGTTAATAAAGCGAGCGCTTTACTAACAGGCATGCTCTACCATTCTTAGGAAGGGGTTTGCATTAAAAATCTACACTAACGATGGGTTAGGGGGGATGAGGTCGTACTAAATGGCTGAAAGGAGACCGCATGGCGTCAGAGTGGCAGGACCAGACGCTACACGGTGTCCCAAATGGCTACTGATGTTAAATAACATAAAGCAATAGCATAGAGGAAAAAAGTGGCTGCGCTTTTAAGGCAAGACACTACAGGCTGACATGTTGGTTAACGGTTTTGGAGAAATTCCATCTAACATTATTCTTTCAATTTGTAAAACTCAAAACTCAACAGCTTTAAACTCTGCTCTGATCACAATTCTGTCGTGCCAACTAACAAACTTTTCTAATTACAGTAGAAGGCATTGTACCACATTGTATTTTTAAATAAAAACTTTTTACGAAGCCAAAATGTTTTTATTTAAATATATTAAACATGTTCAAAATATTATCTTTACCTTTTTGAATTATTATTTTTTTGTTCAGCTTGGCAACCCCAACTAATTGCTCAAACCTTTGCTAAACACAAAAACTTTTTTCTTACAACAATGTAATGTAATTGAGGAACAAACAAACAAGCTTTTACAAAGTTTGTTTAGGTTAGTAACTTATTTTTAAGTTCATGGATTATGCAAGTATATTTTATTATTATATGTATGAATAATATGTTAGTAATATATGTAGTTAAAAAATAGAAAAATAAAAACAAAGGCAAGTTTGAATAATTGATGATGCACATTAATAGTTACCTTCCTTTATAAAACACTTTGGACCGCCAAGTACTTTTAACAACTTTTTTTTGAACAACAATATTCAAAACCTAAATTCTCAGATTAACCACATTCATGAAGTTGTGCAACATGAATAATAACATGAAATCTGTAACATCAGCATTATTTAAAAATGTAAACGTATGTTCATATAAAACAGTTCTCTCCTGTGAACAATACAGAATGCTAATTTGTCACCAAATTTTCAAAAAAAAAAAATTTCTTTCTTGGTTAAACTGTTTTTTTTTTGTTTTTTTTAACCAACTTTTTATATGGGACTTTTATATTTTTTTGTTAAAATATGTAGATTTAAATATGATGAATTGGGAAGGCATATTTCTTTTTTTTTTTATTTCAGAAAAATGTAGGATTTCACCAATTAATTGGCAAAAATGCATTGCTATTTTTGCAAACAAACAAATATTAAAAATATGAAAAATTTCCCTATTCACCTGTAGTGTCTGGCCTTAAATCAAATCTAATATCTGTGAGAACTGCAACAGAAGCAGTATGGATATTTTAATCAATGAAATGACCATTTCTCAAACAAATATAATTTTGAGATGAGCTGTTAGGATGACAGAGAAGGGACATTCATGTACAAAATCAACAGTTTATTCATTAAACTATAAACTATGTCTTTTTCCCTTTATCCAGTATTACTCCTTCATTCTTTCCCATTTCCAGCATTTTCTTCTTTAATTCCTTTAATTCCGTCCTTCCTTCCTAAGTGCTGGTGCATCATTGCCATCTAGTGAATGGAAAGCCCCATAACAACATGGCGCACATTCACCGAATCAAAAAATAAACAAGTAAATAAATAAACAAATTAACAAATAAATAAATTAGGCATGTTCAACCAAAAACCATTCTCAGATTCATTCTCAAAAAGTCCTCTCAGGTGCACATTCAGGCTCAATCATGCTCGCCACTTTAGAGAAAAGCCTACTCACGTTCACTTTTCGATGCTGTGCAGGAGAGATAAACGTAAAAAAAAATAAAAAATAAACACACGCACACACGCACGCGCACACACGCACACACACACACAGAAGGCGCTTGTCACGTATGAGATGCAACAGAGCAGAGATGGTAGAGTGTGTGGAGCGGATAAAGCTGCCAGCAGTGCATTTTAAATGGACATGAACATGATTCCACACAAAATCCTCACATCATTACAATAGAAATACAAGAAAATAATAGATAACTTTTATCAATAGAACCTCAAGCTGACTGGCAAAACTGTTGTTAAAAAAAAATTATTAAAACTAAATTTTTTCCAGTATGCTTGTCAAATCTAGACTTTTTTATTTTTTATTGTTTTGTTTCAACCTCTTAAAAATCCCAGATCAAGATTCAGTCACAATCAGAAAACATATTTACATGTTACAGTAATTATTTCACATTATTAAGGGAATAAAGTAAATATAAAATTCTAATTCTGGGAGTTTAAGCGGTCAAACCATTACCACATCGTCCAGTTACAACAAAACACGAAACAATTCAGAAGGACAATGTTTTATTTCTGTTTTTGTTTTTCCTGAAAACTGTGAAGAGGTGAAAACTTTGACATAATGAACATGTCATTTTTTTTTTTGTCAAAAACAAATCAAATAATTTCATAAATGCAATGAAATGGAAGAAAGAGTGGAGATGTTTACAGAAAATAAAATGATTTACATCATTTTAACGTGAAGCAGGTCATATGCAGTGAATGACACGTGGACAAAAAATGTTTGGCATGTTATCCATGAAGCTGAAATAATCCGTCTCTAATGGAGATCTGTAAATTCTAATGAGCAAATTATTAATTATTTAAAATTCTAATTATTTAAAATGTATAGCTACTAAGTTATTGGTTAATGAGTTTTTACAAAGATATTTGTAAACTCATTTCACTGTTAGGTCAATTTGTTATATACAGTAATACAGCTCAGTGCAAAAGTTTGCACCCCCCATGGTTTTTGAATGCAAATTATGATAAAAACCACAGAGTAATTGTTTAGACTTGTCTTAGTTTTACCACCAGTAATGACAAAAGAAATAAACACTGTATGTCATGAAGTTAATTAAAAATAATTAATGTTGAAGGTTGATTATTGCTTTTATTCCACCATACTGCTTATTTACAGTTGCGGTTAACCTTGTGGAACAATGCAGGTTAGCTACTGCTATTATGTACATTACACCAGCCATTCTCTAAAAAAACTAGATCTACAATTACTATCCTCTCTTAAAAAGTATAAACCCTGCCATCCTAAAAAAAAATGTCGCTCTGACACTGGAGACTCCGATAATTCATTAATAAATAAAAAAACATAATACAATTCACAGCTTGTCAGAGCTGCTGTTATACTGTAGAAACCTAATCAATACTGTCTGACCAATCAGAATCCAGAATTCAGTAGCATGTAGTATATAATGGATACCATAAATGGAGATGCAAACTTTTGAACTTTTGAATTGTTCATAACAATTCTAAACAATTAGGCCAGAACTAAAATAAAGTAATGAGTTAATCGTCTAAACAGTACATTTTAAAGAGTGTGTATAGATGATATAAAAATATAAACCAGCTCTCATAAACCAGGAAATGTTGATCTATGGCAATCTAAAAAATTATGTATATAAATCAACCAGGTATATACTGGATGTTTATCACATAGCACTTTTTTTGATACAAACAATCACAAAACTTTAAACGAGAACTAAAAAGAAATATCACAGCACCCTATAAATGTAAACACCTTCAGGGAATTCAAACATCAATTTCGTTTTGTAAATGATTCTGCAAATGCCAAGCAATCAAAAACTTTGTATGAAACCCATATTCAAAAATCATTAAAACTGTTCTTATGGATTTAGTTTTTTATTTCTCAAGCACATTATTATTCAAGTTTAAGAAATGCTCACAACCTACAACAAATTATGAGCACAGTTATGACGATTTATAAATACCGGCTTCATTAAATGTGAAAAAACGAATCGTACATGTAAACACCAGCATTAATTTAAAAATGTAAAATGATTTCTGTTTGTAAATTAAATCATGTAATATTTGGTTTTTAAATTAAAAGCAATCAAGCACATACGAGCTAAATAAAACCCCCAAATACTCTAAAGCGTCAGATGTTCTCTAAGGTCTGTGTAGGTTGCTCCTGCGTTTATTTGTTTTTGTTTTGAAATGCAAATAGGGTTAATTTTGGCTAAAAAAAAAAAACCAAACATTTATAAAAAATATATTAACATAGATCATAAAAGAAAATATGAATAAAAACAGGAGTGCGGTACAACCTGGAAGTAAACACTTATTTTCTGAGCAGATTTTTAAAAAGTGATGAACCTATCCAAAAATAAATTTTAGGTGTTAAAATTATTAATAAATCAGCTGCTACCCTTGAAAAAAAATTCCATTTTGCTATTTAAAAAAATAAAAATAAAAACATGGAGATTCCTTTAAGCTAGCAGCTACATGTCTGGGCATTTATTTAATACATAAATGAATCTAAAATGATTCAAAAGCAAAGAAGAAACACAAGACCTTTTGGTTTTTGTTTTTTGTTTTTTTTGCAAAGCATGTTTAACCTTTGTTTTTCCATTTCGAAACAAAAAGAACACCCTACACAGACCTTGTCATAATACAATCATAGATTATTAAGGATTATTTCAGTAGGGTGAAAAACCAGGGCTTGGCTGCCTGTAAGACCAATGTGACCTATAAAAAGTAAAAGAGCAGTATCTACATGAGCCACTGGGTCTAACAGATGAAAGAGGTGATGAGCAGGGTCAGGAGGATGGACTGATGGTTCAGTGAAATGCTAATGGAGCTACTGTTAGCATTCATGAGGAAGAATGGGCTGCCTGAGCTCGAGTTGTAAGAGGGTGTACCTTCACATCCACGCTCAATCTGCCCGCTGCGGAACAGAGCGTCGTTTATCAGGTCGGGCAGACGGCCGTTCAGGTCCACAGACGCCAGGCAACCTTTAAAACCCTCCCTCGAGGCTACCAGTTTGGGAAGGCTGTTGTACATGTTGGGTCCCAAACCAGCAATAAAAAGATCACCTGAGAAAAAAAAACGAGAACAAATTTGTTGATAAAAATCATAAGAGTCTTGATTGTCTTGTCCAAAAGTCTACTGTTTGGGGCAGCAAATATAATAGAGCTGCGTCTTACTCTTTAAAGGCAGTTGGCAGAATAGTCTTTGAAGTCATAAAAGTTTAAATAATTTGGTTATATTCAGAATCAGTGACGTAAGTTCAAAAGTTATTTTATGTGCACACTAAAGCTAATTTTCTAGCTTCTTTATCAGATTATGCTGATCACCTGATCACGCAGTTGATGCCTGCCAGGCTGTCAGATTTATCTTGAGGAGACAACAGAGTCTACAAGCCTAATTTTAAACATTTGCCTTGAAGCAAAAAAAAAACAAAAAAAACCTTGAGATAAAAAATGTGGACTGAATAACAGCTTTTGTTTTTGGTCTCCCATCAAGTAATTTACAATACAAAATAATAATCTAAAAATCTCATATGAATTTAAAATATATTTAAGTGTTTTAGTTTTAAGTGTTTATTGTTTTAAGGTTCTGTATTAAACTAAATAAAGTTTCTTTCGTTTCAGCTCGGGTACCTTTTAGGTCCAGGTTCTTGGCACCATTAACCACTTGACTGACAACCTTGGTATCAACTTTAAGGGTATGCAGATTGCTGTTGTCTCTGGTGATGACCACGTGGTGCCACTGGTTGTCATGCAGAGCTCGGTCACTGTTGCCTTTGATGAGGTTCGGGCCATTACCAAGATCAAACACGTAATGGATGTACCTGAGAGGGAGACGAGAGAACAGCTTTCTGTCTTCATTATCAACAGTTCAAGCTTTAAATACAAGAAACTATGTAAAGAGCAGGGCTGCGAAACATCCACAGGTGTCACATTAGACTAGACTTTAGGCTAATCTTTACATCAGTGGTTCTCAGTTCCAGCCGTTGAGGACCATTGTCCTGCACAGTTTAGTGCTTTCTCAGCTCTCTTTTTTTTTTCTTTGCTTAATTGAAGTTCGCACTAAAATATGCAGGCCAGTTACCCTTTCTTACCCTTTACCCCTTTCTTACCCTTTCACCAGCTCCACGGCGATAAAGTCGCTCCCATCCCCGCTGTTGAACAAGATGATCCCGTCCGCTGAAGTGGTCTTGAACTGGAAGAACAGGTGCATGGAGGTGTAGGCCTGCAACGTGGCCAGGCTCAGGTAGCTGCTCTTGGCTTTAAAGGTCACTGGGTCGGCGATGATGGAGCGCATGCCGAAGCGCGCGTTCAGCTCGCAATAGTCGATGTCGCCGTTCTTGCACAGGTCAATATAGAGCAGGCCGTTGAACCTGAGGCTCTGCAAGTGGCCGATGAAGCTGGACGGGATGTGCGAGACAAAACGGCGCTCGGTCATCACACCTGTCTCGATGTTGTGGAACTCCAGACGAGTATGGTCGCCCACCATCTGACCTGCAACCCAAGCAGGTTGGGACAAGAAGGGAAGAAAGAAAAAAAAGAGGCAGCTATACTCTTCCTTTCACCGACTTCACACTACAGCTCAAGTATTTTTTTTTTTTCAAGGTTGTACACTTCATGGCTGTGTTCCAATACTGCTTTCTAGCAAACGCCCTCCCTGACTACACTTCAAGAAATTCCCCATTATCTTTGCAATATTCATCCTAATAGCATCACTAAGGTGTTTTGTGAAAGCTGAAGTCATAAAGGGTCAGCAGGAGTAAGCTTTATGAGCAGAATTTACCCAGATGGATTACAATCTGATGAATTAACAAAAATATGGGGGATGACACACTGTTACTGTATGTAATGGGTATAAATGTACATAAGACTATATGATGACTAGACTGTGCTCATATTCCGTCTAGACGTCACACCGTAAGACTTATTACGATTTGTTTTTAGAGAACCACCCAATCGGAAAACACTAGCTATTTAGCTACGTAAAAAGTCTATCATAAATTATTTTTAAATAAATTGTCTGCACTAACATTTATATTCAGCTGACTGTGACTACACCACTGAGTGTTAAGCATTTGACCAAAAATACGCTGCCCTGTGATGGACTAGCATCTCATGCAAAGTGTATTCCAGGCTCACGACATGTGGCCCAGAGACATTCCCCTACCACAACCCAGGATTAAAACATTTACTGCAGATGAATGAATGGATAAATAATTAAATACAATGCAGTTTGATGGGTACATTAATGTTTTAATTATTAAGAATAAAAGGTCCTGGCCCTTTGAGAAGGGAAAGGTACTATGTAGAACCCAACTTCATTAGTTCCTTCGAAAAATTGTCTACATTTTACTACTTTTTAAACTTTGAAATAAGTTAGAATTTTGGTGCAAGGACATAGACAAAACAGAGAGAGAGTTTCAAGAAGTGTTTTCAAACTAAAGAAAAAGCATAGGGGTATTGTTAAAAGATTTTGACAGGGACTAAAAATCTAACATATAACTCTGCTAGTATTTACCTTACCCACCATGCTATGTAAAACTAATCCAATGTAAACCATGTAAAATATGCACAAACGCTTAATTCTTTTTTTTCTTAATAAACTGTTTAATAAACTGTACTATGAGCGATCGTGAAGCCGATCATCACACGTCTGAGTCGTGAAGGAAGTCGATAAAAATGCATCAAAAACAGTATTGGAACACAGAACACAACTTAATACCTAAACCCTTAAGGTAGTCTAGATATTTCACACATAGTTCACGTAAAGAACCCACCATGCACAGGAGTTCTTTTTAACCCTCCAGAGAAACACCCTGACCTGATAGTGTAGCTTTTTCCATCAATGGTCAGCGCATTTCATCTTACTTCTGTTCAGAAGCCACATAATAATTTTTCTAATACTTTCCCATTTCCTCGCTGATTCAATCCAGCACCATTTTGAGAAATCTGCTATTACTGCTATCAATCATAACAAGACAGCAACCTGAGAGACTATGCTTTTTTAGGTGAGGAATTGTCTTGTCTTTCAGATTCAAAACCAAGGGAAGTACCTTCAGCTACGTCATCGTCAACTGTGAGCTTGTAGGTTTTACCGCGCCGGATCACCCGCACCGTATGCCACTCATTGTCATTGAGTTTTTGTCCAGCATACAGTGTCTCTGGTCCCTTGCCTGAGAATGACGGTCATGAAAAGTTAATGGCAGTCTTAATCGACCACTCTCAACCAAACCTTTGCTTTCTATCTCTTTGGGGGCGAAAAAAAAAAAACTAGAATTGATCTGTAGTCTACACAACTCTGCCAGACAGAATATCAAAAAGGAAGTTATTTTTAATTCTACTATATCTGTAATATTGTTTGCTTTAAACAGAATGGAATCATTTCAATAGAAAGCAGACGTTTGATTCAGAATGTATTCTTATTGCAAAGAAAAGAAAGAAGAAACATTTGTCTGAACATGAATATGCAGTATTGCTAAATAAAGAAACAAGTTGCAGGGTTGGAAAAATCTACCTCAACAAACTAAATGGCTTTTACTCATTAAGAGGTTTGATATACCACCCACTCCTATTTACTTTCATTATATATAGTTTAATGAGAACGGTCATGATTTGTTCTTACTTCGTGATCGCAGAACGTACTTTAGATAGAATACTCTACTCTGTATGCATGAGCTTAATGATGCTTGTTATTGACACTAGTCTATGGCATGTCTGTGGGATCATTGAGATTCTGCATGATGGTATGTTGCATTTTCAAGGCAAACAAAACCTTATGAACAGTCTAGAAGTTGTCCTAAAAATGGGTAGTTGTAAAGCTCCTGGTGATCACTTCCAAAATT
>JAOVVA010000002.1:2733769-2753824 GCA_028565275.1 Leiocassis micropogon | reverse complement strand
TTTATTCTCATTTAAGATGGTAAAATAGTACAATTCTTCTATAATCCTACAGGGGGTGCACTCTAAACTATCCACACACTGTCAAGCACAGCCTATTGTGTGGATGGAGCAAATGATTTCTTATAATGTATTAGTTTCATTTATTATAATTTGGTATTATAATTATCATAAAAATAAATAATATTATAATATATAAAATCATGATACTTGAATGGCAATACAGATTGAATCTGCACCTAGATATCGTGACATCATTTTAATCTGATCGTCTCTGGTTATTCCTCATCCATATCAATTAATCTAACTTTTTACAATCTTAGACGTTTTTTAACATAATTAATATTGTAATTTATATTTCATCTCTATTATGTTTTAGTCAATTAACTTTATTTTGTTTCTTTTAAGTATTCTTTGCTAAAACTCTTATTCATTTTTTTTTATTAATGCCTAATTATTTATATTTACTTTATTTGCTGTAAGCTCCTATTCTTTTCTCATCATACATTTGAATGATCTTTTAATCATTGTATATTATATATTATATTATATTACCACTATTGTACATTTTTATTTTCTTTATCATAATCATTCCTATTCTTTGATTATTTTTAAGTAACTGTGAGTTTCTGTGGTAAAATTATTATTAATAAATGCTCAATATATAACTACTGTATTTCTTAACTACTTCTAAAAAAAGTAAGTTAAAAGTTCTAAAAAGACATGGACTGTAACTTAAGACGACAGTGTTTTGAGGGATTAGTTGTACATCTTGCAGTGAGAGTGTCTAAGCGTGGAGGACAGCTGGGTGTGAAGACGGGCAGGAGTAATTAGTGTAATTATAAGCGAGTTCATCACTGCTCCATCGATATGAAAGCTGGAAATTATGAAGTGATGGAGCTGAAGGACACGAGACTAATCTAGCGTGGCGAAGGCTCCAGATATCCCTCTCTGCTCGTCTCGCTGCGTGATTGATGTCGACAGTTTATGAGTCTCAAATTACGGACATCACACATGGCTCGCTCAGGCACTCCAATTACACTGATACGAATTTCCATTCGAAAAGTCATACAAGCTTCTTTACAGATTAGTACTAACTGCTGCACATGTTCTAGCTAACGTCGTTTAAACAAATTCATCCTGATTAAATATTAAACTACGACAAATCTGCATTTTAATGTAATGTTGTACGCTATAATAAGGCATGAAAAAATATTAACACCTTCCATCGAGGCTGGATTCATATATGACTATATAAATGTAACTCTGCTTATCATTATTGGTAAATAATTCCTTATAAACATTTTTATAAACTTTGATAATGATTATAAACTGATATTAAATATTACCTTTATTTTATACCTAGGCCAAAGCCATTATTAGCTATAATAGCATTATAACCAATAGTTACCATTACAACATGGTTATCATGAAGTCATTTACCTATAAAATAAAACACTATTATAATATATTAGTTTATTTTGTCATGCTGTCATAGAAAAATAATCCATGACCACATGCAGTATAAAGAGGCTTAGTTACTGTTATTACACCATAGTAATTTGGCAACTGTTACAATTTTAATCTACTTTATTACTGAATTACATATCAGACTTTTTGCTCATTTTTAGCTGCAGTACTTAAAGTGCCTGTACGAGTACCTGTGTACTGTAAGTACGTATTCCCTCCATGTTTCCTTACAGAAAATTGAACCACATCGACCATTACAAAGATAAAAGTCTCTGAGAATGAGACGTTACTATAGAAACAAGCAAGTGGCTTAGGATAACCCAGATTGGCCTTTGAAGCTGGCTGAAGAGACAAAACTATAAAAAAAAAAAAAAAAATGTATCATTAACACATTATTTGTGTTGATAAAATGCTAACAAGTAGAATCCAAAAAATAATAAACACAAACATAATTTATTACTAATAAAAATATAATTATCATTTGCCAGTCAGAAATAAGTAAATATAATAGCAATAAAAAGTGTTATAATATTTACCTTCACAACTGAGATTTTGTTTTTATTCAAGTTCGTGCAAATACAATACCTTTTAAGTATTTCTTTCTCTCTTTTTAATTTTTTTTTATAAAAGTTTTCAGTGAGGGTATCCAAAACCTGTTAATGAGTAAAAGCTGCAGATTGATAAAGTTATAACGTTATAATGACTTCTAAAGGACACAGGAATGAATCCACACATGCTGTTCAGTACAGACAGCGGGCTTTATGCGCCTGCTACCAAAGTCATTTTTGTACCGAAATAAAAATTTGAAAAGAAGGAACTCTATTCATTCACTGTTTGAACTGTAATTAACATTAGCCTGGCTGAAAATATGTGCTAGCTTGTGGATCTGTTGTTCAAGTCCCATTAATAGAACCAAATACAGTGTGCATTATTATTTAACCTAAAATAAACGTCTGTGTGTCCCATAAAGTAAAACAAGTGGAGCTAAAAGACAAGTGGTGACTTCATAATCTTACTTTAAACATAGAACCCTTTTAAGCCTTTAACACTGATATTAGAATAAGAAAAGTATTTCATCATGCAGAAAATATACATACAGTATATACTACAGTATACATTAATTTTACTTGCATGCATTTATTAAAAGTCTTCCACAGCAAATATTTTACCATTCTGGTAACATTATTAGTACAACAGGAAATGTGTATTTTGCACACAATATTCGTTGTTAATTTTAATAGGTAACACTTGTTTACTTGGCAGTGTTCATAAGGGCTGTATAACACCTACGTAAGCCTTTCGCGACAACCGACAACAAGAAATCAAGAAACACGTTTAGAAAGGCTTATTCCATTGTTTTGATTCTGATATCAAGTTGACGTTACACCTGGGTTAAGATTGTGTTATGACTGATGTTGTTTTTGCACCTACAGTACATTACAATGTCATATACGGTAGTCATATAGTCTTAACAGCTTGATGGGAAATTGGCTTTATGGGTATCATAAGCATTATTACTAGGCACTATAACCTGCTTGGTAGTTTAGGTAAAAACCTGTACAGACTGTAGGCCACATATCCATTTAATATATGACGTCTGTGAATGAAGAAGAAATACCAGACCCAAGATTAGCATCGCTTGTCAAGATTCAAGACATTGGAATAGTTGAATGAACCCTGAGGGGAGCTATAAGAGGTAATCGTTCCGGACTTTGGCGTGGACTGGGGGTCTTTTTGACATACCGCAACACTACTGTACTTGCTTCTTTAGATTAAGTGTAGTGTACGGTCCCGTTTCAATGTGCGAGAAGAAGGTGACAGACACAGTGACTAAAAAAAAGCAAGTACTGGCCATCATACTTAATTTTAATTGCCATGCTGAAGAATTACGTTCTTCTGGTGCTTTCCACGTTTATGGTTGCAGGTTCATGTTCAAATAATTTAGCATAAACACTGGAGTCAATCTGCACATGATGTTCATGATGAAAAGCACTATGTATGTTGGGATATTTATACCAACCAAGTGGACGCCATGATAACCTAGTAAGCGTGTCATAAGTGGCCGGTAAGAGCGCGGTGTGATATGATTGCACTAAAGAATAACAAGATTCAATCTCATTGGACCTGGTGATCATCACGCGCATCTACGAATAAATTACGCCACAACAGAATGTGTATTAATTAAAAAATTATTGGGTAGGAAAGGCATTGGTTTGGCATCAGCCCAGATAATGGTCATAATTTTATGAAGAAAATGTCACTGTGGCTTGGAATGAGGAAGAAAACCTTAAATAAAGCCAGTTTCTCATTTCGATTTACGTACAAAGGTCATGAGATACTATATTATGTCAATCACAAAGGTTAACCTGTAATAACAGTTTTATGACACTTTGCCTGAAATAATGTTATAAATTGTTTATTGCTTGGTGATAAATCACAGTTTGACATTAAAATCTTGCTTTATAACTCTGTGACATAATAAAGATAATTAAGGTTTCCTTTAAATTCATACTTTTTTAATGCCACGGCATACTGTATAACCATTGTTGACTGTTTATAGCTTTGGGATTAATAATAATAATAATAATAATAATAATAATAATAATAATAATAATAATCCTCACCATCATTTACATTTACATTTAGGCATTTGACACACAGCCTTATCCAGAGTGACTTACATTTTTATTATACATCTGAGCAGTTTAGGGTTGAGGGCCTTCCTCAAGGGCCCACCAGTGGCAACTTGGTGGTCGTGGGGTTTAAATCTGAGACCTTCCAAACCATAGTCCAATGCCTTAACCACTAAGCTATTCCTGACCCCCTAATATTATTAATATTTTTAATTTATATTAATAATATTAAGGGGTCAGGGGTAGCTTATAATAATAATACTTATTAAAATTTCAATGTAATAACATTTAATTTAACTAATAATAGTTTATCTCAATCTTAAATGAGTGCCTTAATTCTAGTTACAGGATTTTTCTGAAATCTTAAAGCAGTGCTATGACACTCCGAACTTTAATTAGTGTTTGTTGTTGTTGTTTAGTTTTTTTTTGAATGGTGTGTAAATGACATAACCGTGACCAAACACATAAAATTTCAATACACATCCTCAAGAGTATAACAACCTTACGGCGCTTGTGTCAGCTCCACATCAGAGTCTTCATGCAACAAGCCTTTGTAAACATTAAACTTTCGCCTTACGTCCGTTATGATGAAGGGCTGATGCAGGAGTCATGTAGCCTTATGAACACCTCCCTTTGAGAAAAGTGTTACCGATTAATAATTAATGAATTATTAAGTCACCACCAGTTAATGTGCGGTTAATTTCAGAGAGTTTGGATTCATCGTCCGAGCGCTAAAGAAAAGGAAAGCCAAGAGACGCAGTACATACACACAGTCATTAGAAACAAAATGAAACTTGAGTGTTAACTTACTGGAGTTACAGTTAATCCTGATACAGTCTAGATGGGGAAGAATAAATGACAGATGAAATTGCATCCTTCAAGGTTACAGCTGCAGACATCCAAAAACAAGAATTCCACCCTTCCGGGGACGTCCACATGCAGAGCGGCGGCCATTTTACACACACCAGTACTGAACCCTCCTGCATTACGCAATAGTTTGTGCTGCTCTGTATAGTATGTGTATATTTTATACATTAGACATTATACGTTTGTTTTAAGTGCATGTTTAACATAATCGTACAGTTTGTTTTTACTTACCACAGAAATACAACAACTGGCTGAAAGTGATCGTCTAATACAATCTGAGAGCTGAGTGAGCACTACACTCGTAAAATGGCCGCTTATATTTTACCAACCACACAGATTCGCTGACCCAGATCTTAGTTTATCTTTATTTCATTATTTATTTTCACTTAAAATTTGAACCCTCGCCCCAACCCCGCACCAATCTTTTAACCAATCACCATATTAAATACCCCCACGGATGTTTAGCGAGGACATGGTGACGAGGGACTTTGTTTTCCCCCTATCGCTACTAAAGCCTACGCCCTCTTCGCTCGTCCCATAATCAATTAGGTGTGTCATGTGATCTGGGCGGAGCTCCATGTGGCTGGATTGTTCATGTGTCGTCAACCGCAACAGAAAAGTGGGAGCAAACAGCCTCGATCCAATTAGCACCGGCACCGTGCAGTGGCCACTGTACCTCCTACTCCAGCTACGCGCTACGGTACGGATAAAACCACGTCTGATTTAGAAACTAAACGCAAAATGGAACGGTTACAACTAAAGTGTTTAAAGTAAAAGTGATGCACTGGCTATATAATAAGATGCCGAGCTCATCGGATTTAACCGTGTTCTGTATTCAAGAGTTAAATTTAGGATCGCGGATAGATCGTTATGTAGCAATTTAAAAAATTTATATTATGGTACATAATTTCGCTGATGTCTTAATGGTGTTTCTGCTTAAACTAAATCTCCTCAGGATTTTGTCTACTAATCCCAGTTGCTCAATAAAAGATAAATGGATAAGAAAAATCGAGTGACAAGGCGGTAAAAGTCGAGGACGGTGACGTGCTACCAGCTGCAGGTCCAGCCGAGCGCTCTGTTATCGGGCTGTTTGCCGACCGGGCCGCAGGCTAAAGGCCTTTGAAGGGGTGAATACCATCTTTTGACAAAGCATGGAGAATGTGTATCTGAGAAATAGAAATGATATAAAGAATAAAAGAAAAAAGAAAATGAAACAACCAGGAAAATTCAACTTAATTCTGATGGAGACAGAGACATGTGAGAAGAATTAATTCGGAGTGTTAGGTTGATCATTAGAAAGTCACAACACTTAAATGGATATTGGATTGTCATGTAGGATTGTAAAAAAGTTATAAAATATAAAAAGTATATTCGTCTTAACTAGTGGTGTGACTCTCTCGATATCTTGGAAAAGGTTAAAAAAGTTCAAAAGATGGACGGAAATGTTAATTATGTTAATTAGTACTTCATGTTACGGTCAGACTTGTGAAATGTAAGGGGGAAAAAAAAATCCATGTACATCAAATTATCGTGTCAAATATCATATCGAATGCATTTTAATCATAATCTCGTCGTCCATGCATAGACACAAAAAACACGTCTTTCATATAGATGAGTGAGAAGGAGCGTGGAGGGAAATAAACAGGATGGAGAAAAGGTAGAAAGAGAGAGAGAGAGAGAGAGAGAGAGAAGAACAGAGGAGCCAGTGCATCCTGAGGGAGGAGGGACTCGTATACGATACCTAAGTTGACGGTGAGTTTGACGCGGCTGCCGTCCAGCTCCAGGCGCAGGGTGTCGGCCGAGTCGCGCGACGTGGTGGCCATGAGCAGGCCGTACGCTCTCTGAGACATGAAGCGCAGGGAGACGTCCTCAGCCTCGGTGTGCATCACCGTGGGCATCACCACCTTCATGTACATGCTGCCGTCGTAGCTCAGGATCGACGCCTCTGTGGACAAGTCGAGCACGTTTGATGAGTGATTTAGCTTCGCTTGATTCGAGTCCTTATAATTTATCTTTAGTTTCATTCCTCTAATACTCCAGCAGTCTGACAACACTAACCAGACATGTTGTGATGAAACGACAAACCTCCATTGCCATTAAAGTTACACCTGGAAACAATGCACCTGGATGATCAGGTGCTCTCGTACTGTATATTTAGATCTTCAGAAAATAAATTGCTCTTTTGAAAGACAATGTGCATGTATGGAGTTTAGGATAAAAACAAGTGCAAAGGAAATTAGAGCAACTCTATATAAAATAATGTCCATAACGTCTAACGTCAGTGACTGAATGAGTCTGATTAGAGATGATCAGAAAAGTCAGACGAGTTTAAACATAAACAAAAAAGCAACTGCGCTTCTCTCTGTATAAACTGAAACCCTCCGAACGAGATATTCATTTATTCCTCACAGCTGTGAAAACTTCAGGAGTGCGGCAAACAAACTGCTGACAAACTGCAATTACACAGCCATCAGGGTGTTATTATGTGAGATTAGTCGCTTTTCAGACGTCTCTGGGGCCGTGCCAGGCCTAATTTTATACCCTGAGAGAGAGAGAGTGAGAGAGAGAGAGAGCAAGAGAAGAAGGAAGAAACAGTAGGATAAGGAAGATGAGTCAGACAGACAGGTGGATAAAAAACATGAAGTGTCACACGATGAGACTGATAAAGAGAGCTTAAAGAAAGAAAAAAATAGTGACAGAGGAAGATAATGAAGAAGAGTCTAAGGGCAATGTCAGAGGTGAGACAGATAAAGAGAAAGAGAGAGAGAGAGAGAGAGAGAGAGAGAGACATGGTGAAGTAAGAAAGAAGAGTCAGACATACAGGTGGATAAAAAAAGCACAAAGGGTCAAATGGTGAGATTGTTAAAGAGAGAGAGAGAGAGAGAGAGAGATTTATATAACATGAAGAAGGAAGAAGGAGTGACAGAGGAAGAGGGGAAGGGAGAAGAATCTGACAAACAGGTAGATAAGGGAAATGTCAGAGGTCAGAAAGATAAAGAAAGACCAAGAAGACTGAAAGAGATAGGTAGACAGAGAGGGAGGGTTATATAGGCATAAAGAAGAAAAAAAAGTGACACAAAGGAAGATAAGGGAGACGACTCAGACTTACAAGCAGATAGGAGAGAGAGTCATAAAAAGAAGGATAATGCTTGAGAAAGTGAGATAAAGGAGAAAAACGAGACAGGAAGTTAGATAAGATAAACAGAAGTGTCCAATTTTGAGACAGATAATAAAAGAATGCAACAGAGACAGAATAAAAGGGTGAGACAGAGAAATGGAAATAAACAGGAAAATAAAGCAATGAGAAATAGCAACACAAAGGGAGAACATGGAAAGTGAGACATGTTGAGATGCAAAGAGCAAAGTGATGAACGATGAGACATTAAAAGAGTAAAAGAGGGAAATAAAAACACAGAGAGATCAAGAGTGGAGAACGAGACAAAGGAGACAAAGATGGAAGATAAAACATATATAAAGAAAGACAACTGAAAGAATGTGAGAGAGAGAGAAAGACAGACAAAGAGGTGGAAACGGAAGGCAGAATGTGATAATGGAAAAGTGATAATGGAAAGAGAGAGAGAGAGAGAGAGACAGGAGAGTGATGATGAAGGTAAGACATATTAGGATGAAAGAAGTTGAAGAAACTGAAAAAGAAAAGACGGGGATACAGAGAAAAGGAAGAGATTAGGAGAAATATGAATGAGAACAGAAAAAGACAGACAGATATACTGTAGAGAGTAGCAGAATTAGGTGATATTAATAGAGAGAGAGAGAGAGCGAGAGAGAGATGTGACCTTTAGTCTCTCGGGTCTGCATTAAGTGAGTGAGTGTATCAGAGAGATTTAGCATCAGTGTGAGCAGCAAGCCGATGTTCACTGACACACTCACACCACCGGGATCATTGTGAGTGACAGCACACACACACACACACACACACACACACACACACACACACACACACACGCGCAGTATATTGACAGCCATCTTGGGAAAAGCACAGCAAAGGATAGGGAAGAAAAAATGACAGGAAGGTAGAGAAAGAGAGAAAGATTGTAAAAGTGAAGAAGAGATCGATAGAAAGAGATAGAGTGATAAAGGGATAGATTGACAGAAAGATAAAGAGAAGTAGACACATGATGTAACAGTTGAGAAAAAAGTAGTAGACGGAGACAAGGAAAGAGAGACAGGCAGAGAAAAAGAGAAGCAGAAAATAGAGACGGATAGAGTGAAAAAGAGATAAAGAGGCTGATGAGGAAGCGACAGACAGAGAATGAGTGACAGAAGTGACGGAAAAAAGAGATGGAAAGACAAGAATAAAGGAATAAAAGGGGACAGACATACAGTAGTGAAAAAGAAAGAAGTGGAAGAGAATGGGATAAAGAAAATGTTTAAAGGAAAGAATAGTGATAGACAGGGAGGGAGACAAAGAGACAAAAAATGAAGGAAGAGAGAGACAGAGGAAGAGAAAGAGAGACTTAGAGGAAAGGCTTAGAGAAAAGAAAGAGACAGAAAGACTAAAAGGAAGACAAAAAAAGAGAGATAGAATAGTGAAATATAGACCAAGAGGAAGAGAAAACATCAAAACACCACTTTCTCTTTCAGTCCGTTCGGAGCGAATGTGTCTTCTTTACCCCGAGCTCTCGTTCTTCTCGTCCGGATAACGAACAGAAAACCCCAATCCAAACGCATGCCTGAATAAAACACACTTCATGAAAGTCAGATGAAGTGCAGCAACGCTCCCAGAAGAGCGCTAATTTAATAAACAAACGGCGGTAATTGACGTTGAGCTCGTGTAATTGACGGCTATGTTGATGGAACACTTAATTGAAAAAGCTTTTTGTCCTGAATATGAATATTTATTTCATTACCGAGCACTATAGACAGTGCATACATCCCTCAGACGCCATCGCTCTTTATTAAAACCTGGATAAACGTCTCACATTGTAATAAATTACATCTACATTTTATTAAAATATGGTAAAGTCCTAGTAAGTAGATATGTAGCTACAATTGCTCACCTAGCTGCTAGTAATCCAAAAGCCAACCAGTTTTACATGCTAACAGCTTTTTAGCTATAAATTATCTACAGTATATTTCTTTTTAAAAAGACGTTTATATTAAAGCTAAAATATATTACCAGCTTCACTCAAATTTGGTATTAGCTAATTAGGCTAATTAAAATAATTGTATGATTGCTAGCTGACCAGACAGATTTCATTTAGGTGTTATATTCAGCTTGAAGATCTAGGTTCAGACTATACAACAAATACAACTTTACACAATAAATAAAAAGAATATTTATAATAAAAAAATGAACAGTGATACCGTTACTGTCTTGGTCTCGCACTCGCCAAAAAAGACACAAGTTTTTTACAGGATCTGCCAAGAAAAATCTTCACTTGTTTGGGTTTCCGACATTCTGTTTGTTTTGACACCTTGTCACATGACCGTGACATTTGCATACTCATTAATATTCATTAGTGTCTGCCAAAGATGGGCGTGTACACAGGATCAGCCTTGTGTTCAATTATTTCAGTGTTATACAACACATTGTATTTGCTATAGTTACTTTATTTTATTTTTTCTCTTTATGTAAACATACATTCTTACACATGTAATATTAATTTTGACAACCATGTACGGCCTGTGTCAATATTTAAACACCATAATGATTGTTAATATAATAATTATATTGTTATATTGTTATAATATAACAATATAATTTGAATTATTTATATCAACACAATACATTACCTATACTTTATTCAAAGTATAGTTTTGATAAGGAATGAATGAACGCAAATAGCTGAGCAGCTAGCTAGGCTAACTGTACGTAAGCTAATTCACTATCTAGCCAGCGAAAAAATGAACAAATAAAAGCTGTATTCATTTCTCCTCATTCAGTCCCCCTTTAAGCTCTTGAGAATGTTATTACAGAACTTGAGCAGGCTTGATTAAGAAGTATACGAGATTAGAGCTGTAACGACGGCCGACGCTTGGAGGAGCAGGAGGAACACTGAGAAGCTCCTCTCATTCCTGTAACGAGGGAAACAGGCGGCATTAAAAAGCCAATCGATGTTCATTAAACTGTCAGTCTCCTCAGCGATAGATAAAGAGAACGACAAGGACAAGCCTGCTGTAGATACAGCCCCGACTCAAACCTCTCTCTCTGTCCCTCTTCCCATCACACACACACATACTGTAGTACTTATAAATATTATGGACAGAAAAAAAATTATATAATAAATTCTGGATCTGAATGATGATGAAAAATCATTCGTAGGTAAAATAGAACTGTGTCATCACTACACTTTTGACCTGGACGCAAGCTAACAATAAATCTCCCAAAAAATATAGCCAAAATAGCCAATATAGGCAAAAATATGTAGCCAAAAAAATATAGCTAATTTTTTTTTTTTTTTCAAATCTAGCAAAAAATTGTATTTAGTTATTTATTTATTTACTTATTTATAATAGAAAATTGTCTGGTTGTTAGTTTAATGCTAGCTGCTACCTCCTTTCTCAGAAACACATAAAACGACAATATTTTAGACAGATTTTAGAATGTTCCATGCTTTAAAAATTTCACCCCTTTTTTTTTTAATATGTAAACTGCTTTATTATGTACTAAGCTAGCTGTGTATGTGATAGCTAATTCTGTGTATGCTAGCTGCTAGCTCATACTGTAGCTGCTGTCATTCCTTACAAACAGAAAATATCAATATTTTAGACAATTCGCTCTTTTCTCACCAACAAGTAAAAAAAAAAAAAAACAGTATTTCAAAATGTAATATCAACATGATTTCTGTCCTTCCAAATGCCACAATATATTCCTTTGGTATGTATATTTGCTTTATTAGCCAAACTTTGGCCAGCCGTCGAGCTGGATCTGGGTTGCGAGTTCAATGGTAGCTAGCAGGCAAAGCTTCCTTATATTTCTCACCAAAAGCAAAACTTGTGTTTGTAAAAGACCACAGAAAGTATTTGATTTGCCTGGTGTCCAAATGGCTTTATTGTGTCTTTAGCAAAAGAAATTTTGATAAAAGATGATTTCTTACCAAAATAGTAGAAGAATGTTAATAACTGTGCTACAGAAATGTTTGTAAAACAGATATTACTGTATAATCATTAAACAGTCTTTTATTTGAGTAGGATAACATTTTTACTTACCATTACTATTACAAAAGCTAACTACTGTATGTAGTTAATAATTAATTGTGCAGTTATAAGACATAAATCAACATTTACATTTACGAGTTACTGTTAGCATCATGACACTGATTTCTTTCTATAAGACCATATCAAAAAGTGTTATATTCCACTTCTTTAATATGTACCAAATTCTTTAATTAAAGAAATACTTTTTCAATATATTTACTCACTCACTCCCTCACTCACTCATCGTCTATACCGCTTTATCCTGTGATCAGGGTCGTTTTCATGTTTAAATGACAACACCTGTTCATTGACGCTTTGTGCTCTTTCTTGTTGTTAGTCTTTCGGCTCTCATCGAGGGGTCGCCACATACAACTTTGGCACAGATTTTAAGCAGAATGCACTTCCCTCCTATTTTATCTGGGCCCTGGAACTGGCACTGCAACCAGTGGCTGGAGTTTGGGCATTAGGTGGAAACCGAACCCGGGCCTTCTGTATGGCAGCGAGAAACCAACCACTGCGCCACCAATGCCCTTTCAAAGCTTTGGGTTCTTTGTTGCTTTCGGAAAAACAAAAAGTAGGGTGGGGCTATGACATTCTGTTCTTGTTTGTGGGCGGGGTTAATTTTCATAAACAGAAGCTCAAATTTAAAGTTGTGGTGTAGCTTGTTTGAATTTCCATAAATACTACGGACATAGAAACATTTATACATATTACAAATTGTACTTTTACTATATCAAATGCATATTTTAAAATTTATCTGAATTTTATTTATATTACTTTTTAATGACTCCTAGCTTCACCCCTGGGGTAAACAAACAACAACTACAAGAAAAGAATAATTTGAAGATCCAGTAGAGGCAACTATACAGCATTTACGTCAACATATTAAGCTTTAAGGACGTGTGCTGTGACTCATGATGGAGGACAGTGTGTCCGCTCAAAATGATAGGGTTTTTTGATCTGTGGGAATTCATGAGAGTGAAAGGAAGAGAGTTCAAGGTGTGACAGTAAAGTCAGACTGGGTTTGCATAATTGCACAAAAGCAGCGCACATGAAAAGAGGGTGTTATTAACGTGAAGCCAGTGATGACACCCTGTCAACACAGAGTGCTTTGAGTCGCTTTGTTATTTCCAAAAAAGACTGACATGAAAAATTTAAAAAAGAGGGGAAAAAATCGGTAGATATGCAACGTGAATTGTTAAAATCATACTTATGTATTATTTAATTTCCCATACTGCTCATTCTGTATAGAGTCCTTGGGGGTCCTGGAGCCACTTACAGGGAACTTAGGACACAAGGTCGGGGACACGCTGGTTTATGTGGTAATCATTCGCAGGACGCAAGCGCAGACACAACCAATCATACACTGCGGACGAACTGGAAACACCAGTCAGCCTACAGCACACAGTATTTGGACTGTGGGAGGAAACTTGTGTAGGAGGAAACCCACTAAGCAAGAGAAGAACATGCAAACTCCACACACACACAGAGCGGCAGGTAAGATTCGATCCCCCAACCTACAGTGGTAACCACTGGACACCATACTTCTCCCTACCATACAGTACTATCTGAATTCATCTTTACATTTTTTTTTTCTTTTACAGCTTTTTAGCATTAATACAGTATGATCGATGAAATGTGAAAAACAAAACGGCACTGCAGTTTGTGTTTTAAATGTAATCCTTCTTCACACAGAGCAAAAGCACCTCTGTGGCTGTGTTTACACACAGCATATACAGTATTTCACACGCTTTTAAAATGTCCTCTGTGTCCTGCAGGTAAGAATGTGAGGCCAAAAAAATCCCCATAATATCCACTAGGTGGAGGCAAAGCCCAGATATTCCAGCTATTATGGTTCACAACACAAAGTAAATGCACCCTTACGAGTCTAACAGTGATTAAGTTACATAGTGCACCTAAAGGTCTTATATCCAAACTGAATATTTTAGAAAGTATATAAAATCTTATAACATTCTAACAGATTCCATGACAAAATCACATACACTTACAAACATCCTTCTAAGGGACTCCTGCATGCTCATGCGATTATCTATTTGTCAGAAGGGAAACACATAACATTGTGCAGATCCAGTTTTAAGGTTGAAAATAATTTTTTTAAAAAACCTTTCTTGGAAAATGACTGATCTGATTTGAATATTTCAGAAATGACACTAATATGCTGATATTTTTCGCGCACAATCAGTTGCTACATTTTACACTATCTGAGTGGTGCTCCTTTGAGCGGATACATGAGCCGTCTCAAATAACGACTCTGTACAACTGTGGTGAGCAGAAAAGGATCTCAGACCACGTAAGGTTCCACTCCTGTGAGTGAAGAACCTGAGAGAAATCTGGAGCTACTGTACATTGTGTGCAGGCTCATCAATAAACAGTAAAAAAAAAAAAAAGAGCAGACACTGATCTTTAACTGTCCACATTGCGCTCTCAAGACAGGATTATGAGCAGAATGTATAAATAGGCCAAAAACCGAAACGTCCTCATGTATATATTTTATATCCCATTCCCCCTGCTGCTGCTTCTTTTCTCATTCTCGTCCTTCGCTTCTCATCCTTTCACGGCTCATTTAAACTTTTTCTCGGGGGAGAAGAAGATGGGTGGAGTCTGGATGGAAGTGGAGGGGAGGGGGAGGTTGATTACTATGACAACAGCCGAACTGAGTCTGTGTTCTGGATTTTTATTTCACATTTTATTTTATTGTATTTTATCTGTATTATTTTTTACCCATACCCGAGTGTGTGAAATATTCAGCAGGGTGTCAGGTGGGAAATGGAGGAGGGGCTTCACCTCCGGCTCGATTAAACGGTGGAGACAGGAGCGAAGGATTGTGTTGTCTGAGTGTCTGGGTGTCTGAGCACAGAAATTCTTGGAGGCAAAAAAGACGGGAGGAGAAAAAATAAACAAGCTAGGAGGAGGAGAACTTTCGCTGATGGCTAATTTACACTGTGTCAGTATGACTTAGGTACTATTTGAGACGGGAATAGTTTTCCGGATGCATTTTGTTAGAGAAACGTCTACTGAAGATGTCCGTAGTGATGGACAGGCACGGGCTGCATGCTCATTTTAACATACAGCTCTTTTTAATAGAAACTGATTCTCTATGTATATAAATGGTGTAGCGGCGTGACCATGCCCAGTATGCTTGGTTATTAGTAGATCACATGACCTGATGTGCAGTATGTTGACAATACCTTTTTTGACATTTTCTAGTTTATAGCTCGAGTTTAACTCGATCAAAGGTCATTATTTATGACTTATGATGAAGAAAAAGCAAATGAGTCAGTATTCCTATCTGGAAACTCAACATGGCTGCTCAGAAGAAAATGTAAAAAAAAAAAAAAAAGCGCTTCTTAACTGTAAATGACTTTCACTGTATCTACAGTACAAATATTAGCCAAAGATTTATTAATAAAGACATAGTCGCTTTTTTAATCTGCCACACTGACTGTACAGTTTTCTGTTTTGAGGAGGAAAAGATACATCACTTATACGAGTTACCTGCATTGCTGGTTGCTAACAAGATCAAAATGGATGTGTGCGTTCCTCTGAACGTCCAGACCGGACAAAAAATCCCAGTTAATAATTCCGTCAACCATATGCACAAGGATTTAAACACTGGTTGATCTGTAAGATTACAGAATAAACACTAAAGCAGAAGAGTTTAACAAGAATTATTATTTTAAAAAAAACATTTTATTTTGTTTCTTCTATGCACATTAGAGAACGATAACACACCAGGCACATATGTGCGTTCACACACACACACACCGCCAGGGTTTCCAAACACTCCCTCCGGCATCTCCTGCAGTCTGATTACAGGAGCGTGTAATACATCACAAAATGGCCTTGACACATAATTATGGGGGAGGCTGGGAGCAGACAGAGCTTAAAGAAGAAATGGCTGATCCGTCCTCTGATCTTATCACGGGGGCCTTGTGGAAAAAAAGATGGAAAGGGAAGAGGGAGAACATCACCTTATTCTGCTCATAGCTTTATGCTCGACTAGAGACCGGAGAATCGCTTTTTGAAATAAAGATTGTAATGTTTATTGTGTTTATGGTTAGATATTAAAGGATGCTGACATCTCCAATACAGTACACACGTTAGGAATAAAACACTTCTTGTTGTGCTGCTGTAGGAAAATAATCAGGATAATCACTGTTAGTATTACCTTGCAGTGTTGTATTGTTCTCACACCACTTTAAATCTTACAGTTTACTTTTTATAACATTAAAAGTTCCTGTATGATTTATCTATCCTTTTATAGTTAGTTTGTTGCTGCGCTCGCTCGTGTTACAGTCGTCCTCTCACAAAGCTTTCTCACTCATCAATTTTTCAAATTTCTTTAAAAATTATTAGTACATACTGTAGTACTGTGCAAAAGTCTTGACCCCCTTCATTTCTTCATATTTTGTTTCCAAAAAGTCAGACTTTCTTGTATTTTTATGTAGTCTTTAGGAATAATTCTCCAGGATAAAATAATGTATCCCAATGTTTAAATTTTTTTTTTCCATTTAATAAAAAAAAAAAAAGGTTAAATTGATAATTCATGGGATTAGTTCCACAACTGGCTGATTTCATTATAGAAAGGGTTTAACTAAAACTTTATTAACTAGAAATTGATTAGAAAACAATTTAACTAGAAATTGATTAGAAAATAATTGATTGCAAAGCAATTTTCAGGGATCATATACCCAATTGGATTGATAAGTAGCTCAATAGTTAAAAAAATATTTTGTCTGTATTTACAAGCTTTCAAAAAATGTACTTCAAACCAATAAAATATAAAGACTTAAAGCAATAAAACACAATAATAATAAAATAAAATCGTTAAATGTAATTAAAAAGATTTTTTCTTTGACTGACTGTTTTTTTTGTTGTTGCACTGTCCAGCTTATTTATGCATCATTTAATCTTATCAATATCAATTCAATATTATTTTCTCTAAAAATAAAATGTGACGGTAGAAGAGTCTGCCATACGCCGAAGCTGTGATATCACCCTGACCGATTTATTCATCACACCATTCTGCCCTGTAAGAAATATTAAACAAACATTCATACACAGGAATCTGTCTGAGCTTTCTTTCCCAGATTTCTCCATTAAAACAAATCTCTGTCCATTTTCTCCGTTTTCCTCTTTATTGGATGAAAGACGCACAAACTATCAGCAGCTACAAATTGTGCGTCTTTCATCTCTGTCAGAAAGAGCGGCCGCTGGAAAAAGCTCAATGCCGCTTCATGGCTCGTCCATCTTTCTCCTGAGCTTTCAGTGTGATTAAAGGTGAAAAAGATTCACGGCAAATCTGATGGACTTGTGTCTCCCATCACTGGGAGGATTTTTCACCGCTTTTGCAAACAAGAAGAACAAACAAACTTTCAGTCTAATAAATAATTCCCTCCTTTAACTATGTTTATTCTGATTGTGTTGATTCATTTCTATGGCAGAAGGTGTTGATTCAAAGATCTAAGTGTTAGTCTAAGAAGTAAATGGGTCTTGACAGTAAATGGGGCATGACAATGATCCAAAACATACCGCCAAGGCAACACAGGAGTGGATTAAGAAGAAGCACATTAAGGTCACGGAGTGGCCTATAGTCAGGCTCCTAATCCTATAGTAAATTTATGGAGGGAGCTGAAACTTCGAGTTATGAAGCGACAGACAAGAAACCTTAAGGATTTAGAGAAGATCTGTAAAGTAGAGTGGATCAAAATCCCTCGTGAGATGTGTTCAAATCTGGTAACCAGCTACAAGAGACGTCGTACCTCTGTGCTTGCCAACAAGGGTTTCTCCACGCCATGCATTGCTTGGGGATCAAATACTTATTTTTAAATGCAAATCAATTTATAACCTTTGTATCATGTGCTTTTTTTCCTGGATATTTGGTTGATGCAGTATTGTGTCTCTATCCTTTACAATAAAACTATGAACAAAATTATAGACCCTTCATTTCTTTGTAACTTACAAAATCTGCAGGCGATAATTAATTAAATAATAATTATAAATTTAAAAAAAAATAATTTCCCACACTGTAATATTTTGCCTTTTTTCCCAGACCCTTGTGACTTAAAGAAACCATACACAAGGATTTTCCATTAAATAATTTTCTAAAAGCAAAGAAGAAAAAAATTTTTTTTTTTGCTCCACTAGCTGGTGCACTGGAATAAAAAAAAATCTTTACATTTTATAATACAAATATTATTTTATTCTTGTGTAGAAAGGTTTTCAATGTTTTTGTTTTTTGGGTTCTGTATTTTCAGGATTCTCATTTTTGGAAATAATTAAGAGTGCTGATTTTCTCAGGGTTTTTTTTTTTTTGGCAGGATATTCAATTTTTATTTTATTTTTTTTAGCTAGGAAAATAATTCACAGTTTCTTCCTTGTATGGTCAGGTGTTAATCTGTTAATCAGATGCCCGTGCTATTATTTTCCATTTCTTTATTTCCTTAATCGTGCTTTTTTCTACTGCAACTACAGTACATTAAAAATGCTGCCGCGATGAGAAATTACAATCACTTTTGTCAAGAAAACAGTTCCCACATGATTATTTTTTTGGGGGCCGTTTTCTATGTCAACAATTAATTTCTACGCTTAAATAAATGAAAATGTGGATATTTCAAGCTCATTTCCAACATCAACAAAACATTCAAAGTCCCGGAAAGCCTTGTTTCTTTATGTTCTATAAAGAGAGGTGGATTTAACATGACGTCAAAACCGTGTTCTGTTAAAAAAAAAAAAAGGACAATTAAATCAGAGAAACTGTTTCAGATTTGAGTGAAAGTGGAAGGAAATAATCTACAAAGTCTTTGAATATCTGTTATCAGATCTGTCCCAGAGGGGTGTGTGTGTGTACGTGTTTTGATACTTGAAAAGACGTTATCAGTATAACACATACACACACACACACACACACACAGAGTGAGGCAGCCTGTTCTGTATGAAGTCATTTGTAAATTCAGAGCTGCGGGTTTTATTTGCGTCTGACTGCACGGATGCCTTTTTTTTCTAGGCGCGGCTCTGATTGGCCATTCAGCCTGATTAGAGACTTTTCAAACACGGATGAATGACGAGGTGGGACGAGCAGAATGCAAGCTGATTCGTACAAACCATGAAATCAGGCAGATTGCTGGGGAAGCGAGGGGTGTGTGTGTGTGTGTGTGTGTGTGTGTGTTTTAGAGAGACTGAGATAACCAGGATACACACTTTGGAGAGCGATGTTTTTTTCTGACAGAATGACAGTGTAACCCTGTAACACTTCAACCCACAGTCGACTCACACAAACACTCAATCTGCCATTAGCACCTCCATTAATATAGTCGATATTACAGAAACATGTAATGAGTGTGTGAGTGTGTGTATGTGTGTGTGTGTGTGTGTGTGTGTGTGTGTGTGTGTGTGTTAATGCCAATAAATAGTTAAATGCAAGGATGTACTGTATCTGTATCTATACTGTATCTGTCTGTCTCTGTTTCTCTTCATCTTTTTTCTGTCATTTGTCTGTCTGAACACATTCTTTCTGTTTATGATCAATCTTTCTGTTTCCTTGGACTTCTATCTGTCAATCAATCTGTTTGTCCGCCTGCCTGTTTGTCTGTCTAACAGATTGTGTTTGTCTGTTATTCTGATAGTTTGGGATCGCTTTCTAACTCCATGGTCGTTCCTGATTATTTCATTCTACACTGTAAAGCAATGCTGAAGGCGTCCAAAATATGTTATAATCTCCTTTGAACAGTTAAACTTGAGATGTATCTGCTACTCATGATCTGTAAAGGCTGGTGACTCTAAATGAACTTCTCCTCTGCAGCAGAGGTAACGTTTTGCTCTTGCTTTCCAGTGAAGGTCTTCATGAGAGACAGTTTCATCATGGAGCTTGATGGGTTTTACAAACACACTCGACACAATACTGTTCTTG
>JAOVVA010000002.1:2703088-2724830 GCA_028565275.1 Leiocassis micropogon | reverse complement strand
CGGCCCTCCCGACTGATTGGCAGTAGAAGCTTAATGTGGGAGCCTCCAGTGTCGGGGTGGAATTGGACACCGCTAAAATAGGGGAGAAAATCGGAAAATTCGGAAACAGGGGGATAAATTTATAATAGAAACGCTGATGATTCGTATCAATGATCAGTCCCAAAAATATTCATATAGGAATAATTAATACAAAATATAACGTGAAATAAAACAAATTAACCTGCACATTACCCTTTAAACGAATCCCGACGCGCACACTGAGACTGAGCATGGAAGACGATTACCCACAATCCCGCGGCACGACATAATAAAAGAACCATTGGCTCAGCGGTGATCACGTGACGCTCGGCAGACAAAGCATACGTATACTCATATATAAAGATCTCGCCCGCTTATCAAGTTAAGATTTATTTTAAAATTGTGCTCGTCTTGCAAACCACTCACCGACTCGCAATGCAAGGTCCCAATGTGTAAATACATATGTAAATATATATATATATATATATATATATATATATATTTTTTTTTTTACTCCACTACATCCTACAGCAAATATCTGTACTTTCTACTGCACTACATTTCTGCACAGTGTTGTGCTACATACCAGAGTGGGTGTAGTATTTGAAGTGGTTATTATGTACTGTATAGCTGCTTTATTTGCCCTTCCTAATCATTTAGATATCAAGATAATCAAATAAATACAAAACAACACATTCACAGTGGGAAAGCACAGAGAGAGAGAGAGAGAGAAAGAGAAAGAGAGAGAGAGAGAGAGAGAGAGAAAGAGAAAGAGAGAGAGAGAGAGAGAGAGAGAGAGAAAGAGACTTTCAGATATTTTCCCTGTGACTACAGAAGCTCTAAACCTGCTGTATCCTGATACAATAAACATCACAATACCCCTCTATAGTCTAGTATATATTAGAGCATACTATGATACAAGCGGTTTTCAAGTAAAACCAGGATTTTTGATTGTACAGGGAATGCAGCAATAAGTTCCAAATCCTGTAACCTGCAAGTGGTGTTCGCGAATAATTGTGTGTACAGTTCCCACAGACAGTCTTTTCAGCAAATTGACGAAAAGCTATCCATCAAATATCAAAGATCAGACGTTCCACTCGCTCAAAATGTTCTCGGGAACGACTGCAGTGTGCTCCGAGCCACCTCGGCCGGATCATCATTCACAAACCAACAGTACGGGCTTCTTTAAAATGTTTGCACCATTCACTAAAGTTTTGCTGGTGTTAAGAGTCTCATCACCGTACAATGCTTGACTTCTTCCATAAACATCAATCATTTTCATGCCTTTACAGTTTTCACCAGAATTTTCATCACAAGTACTGGTTTGACTTGAACACGCCTCGTATTTATTAGTTTATTGTGCAATGTTGGATTTAGCCAAAAAGCTGTCAAGGTATTTGGCATGTTTTTGTATTCTACAATCCATTACAAGACGCATGAACCACCTACGGTATGAAGACTACAAACCGCCCACAAACTGCCACAATCCACCTTTGAATAACTTAACATCTGCTACGCTGGTTCGAAAAAAAAAAACAGCTGCTTACAGAAAACATTTGTTTTTATTTTTTATTTGCACATCCACCATACTGTGTACGGTCTTAAAATAATAATGTATGGGAACAAGTGAATTAAAATGAACCTGGGATTTGTAGCTGCTCTACTTTAGAAAATGATTCAGATCAGAATAGAAAGCTTAACAGCATGGTTTTTTTTACATATATAAAGTTTTCTCAGCTCAATATCAGTTTTGATCTTTATTGAAATTGAAATAATTGAAAACCAGCAAATCAAAGGCTGAAAAAGGGATCAGAAAAATAAAACAATCAACCGAAAATCTTTAGCAAAGGTAACTTTAACGCTTCTATTTGTGTTCTCGGATGCTCCCCGATTTACTTTCCATTCTGTTTTAGTATCATGCTTCACCCCAGCAATCCCCATTCATCACCAGAGACAGCTGATCCTCCTCGGTTTAAACCGTCCTAAAGCGCTGTCACGTTGATGAACTCAAACGGCACCTGAAATGTCAGCTGGTTAATTCCAGCTGGGGCGCTGCCCATGAACTGTCCGTTCTCCTCTCGGAACCGATCCGCTCTAGACTTCTGAAATCACATTTCATGTGTCGAATACGTTTAAAGTGTTTGTCAAAAACGATCCTCTCAAGAGCACCAAATTGAATTAATTGACTTTGAGTGGGGTGATTAATCGTCGTGGAAAGGTTACCGGCATCGTTCTGGGTTGAAAAACAGAACAAATATTCGCCCTCTTGGGTGTCAAGACTGGCAAGTCGAGGCCTTCCTGAGCAGCAGCGGCAGCGCCATTGTGACATTTGAATGGAATGCAGACGCTTTATCTATCAGCACCTGGAGTAAGGTGTGTCTGGTGGGACATGAGGTTATAAAATGAGGAGTAATTGAGCCTTCTTTTATACAGGAAGAGGAAACGACGTAACATGACCATGTGCCCATTTCAAGTCTGAGGATGAAACAGATCGAGTGAGCAGGGAGGCCGACCGAGCGCAAAAGGCCGAATAAAACTTGTTTGAATACGTGGAGTCGAATTTCATCAAGCTGTTATCGCACCTCGCAGGCTCGCTTAGAAATAAACTGCAAGTGGAAATGAAGGTGCTGTGGGTAGACAGAGCTTTGACTAAAAATCTTATTCACGGTAAGCCTCAGCTGTACGATTATCATACAATCACACAGACTGCTAGTGCAATCATAGTCTGTCCTGTACTCTTGAATCACAATGTGTCATATTCACAGCTGGATAAAGTTAGGAATCAACTTAAGTTCTGCTGGACTGTACAGATGAGTGCTGGCTCAACCCTCAAAGTTTGGGGGCGCTTTCATTAAAGGAGCATACTGTATATTAAATTGTATGTATGTAAATGTAATGTGCAAGGGCTCACAGTTCACAGTTCCTGCAGACAGATGCATCTCTTCCACAAGTTGGTGACAAGTTATCTGTTAATCAGGGATTCCACTCGCTGAATGTTCATGGGCTCGATTGCAGTGGGCTCCAAACCACCTTAGCTGGGATTGTCATTCACAGACGCATGATGCAAGTGTTTTTCCTGCAGCTGAGGGTTTTATAACTGTAAGCTTACCGTAAATGTCAATCTGTTTAATGCCTTCATTCACCAGTCCTGGTTTGACTTGAACACCCCTTGTACATTGCATAGATTAGCATCCCACTGTATTTTGTATTTATTTCTGTAATTAATATCATCGATCAGAAGAGCATAGGTTCATATTAGTTTTCCCCCCCCTCATCATTGTCATCACGGCACTAAATCTACATCTGGGTTTCTGTACAGCTGCTTCATGACAGTTTCTATAACACTCATTTAAATCAAGGCACCTGATGGAAGGGCCATCAAAGTACAGAGGAAAGAGAGGCCTGTAGGTTACTGTTTTGATTGGCAGTTCGGTTTCGGCGTGATGCGTGGGCGCTGGTGGAATGACCATGCATGGGCCTGTGCATGCCCGTGGCCCCCTCTCCATCTGCGGTGGGCCTGAAGTGACATGCCAATTCATCATCCACAGCTGTCTGCACGTACTATAAATCTCTGCCTACAGAGCCTGCCCACCACTCTGCTAGAATTAATGGCTCCCAGGTCAAGCTGGAGAAAAGTTGGAAATTGGTATAGATTATTCACTAGTCAAGGATGCCAGGTGGCATTCACTTGGCGCTTTGCATCAGATCTCATGAGACTGGAAAAAAGACGGCTCGCATCACTTAAACCGTGAATATATTTCTGAGTTGACTTTACGATTAGATAATGTTTTTAAGATGTTGCTGTTAAATCTTTTCATCAACTTAACAACTTTGTTCATTTGCTTAAAATTCTTAAATACAACATTGAAAATTGAAACTTTTGCATTTTGAGTAAAAAGACTGATTAAATGGCACCCTCGGCCCTCTGCCACAGCTTTAACTAGCATATCTATTTCATTACAACCCTTTACCATCGGTGTGACAGCGGTGGCAAAATGGTACAGCTGTTTCTGGAGCTGGATGCATTCCTCAGGCACTCCCGCTCTGAACCCATGCCAGATACCCCCTCCTAACACCACTTATCCGAACAGAACAGCTGGAGGGGATGTTTGGGATGCAGGGGGTAGGGAGTAGGAGTGGTACACAGTGGTTTGACCCATCTGTCCAACCCTCGACTGCAATGACCCACAGCAGGAGAACAGGGCAGGTTCCAGGACCTGAGCTCGGACAGCAGGACAGAAGTGTGTTTTTAGAGACTAACATGGTGATAAATGACAGCCACAATGCACATACATTGAGTGTGTCATGTGGAAGCAGGCTCGGGTGTTCTTACTGGTCATTACGACCCATTCACATACAGTACATACACACACACATACTCTTGTACTGGTGTCTGATTGTATAATAAAAAAATAATAAAATGCTATGGGTCAGACAGTTATTGAAAAAATATAAAACAACATAGTGGTTATGGTTATATCCAGGTTCCCAAAAACAACTTAGTAAACTCTCAATTAACTGTGAGAAAACTCATCACAAAAGCATCTGATCTTCATAGCTTTATTTATTCTACCATATTTTATTCATTTCTAAGTTTCATTATCAAACCTTAAACTTGAAGATGAAAACTAAGTGATGTGAAGTTATCTTGAAATAACCTGTAAAGGTACATTAAATAAGATTCACAAGACATTTCTGCCTGAAAATAAATGATGCTCTAGACTGATGTAATATATATTTTCATTCAGGCGCCTGGCAGATGCTCTTATCAAGATCGACTTACATTTTATCTCAGCATACATCTGAGCAGTTTGAGGGTTAAGGGCCTTGCTCAAGGGCCCAACAATGGTAACTTGGTGGGCGTGGATTTCAAATTTGGGACCTTCCAAACTGTAGAACAATGCCTTAACCACTGAGCTATCCTTGAAATATATAATATAAATGTGCATGTCAGGCTTTCTCAAGTGAAAACAATATATACAATATCCAATCACACATAGTCAGTAGAGGTGTCAACATCTATGCTTGGAACGAGCAATGCTATTGTAAATTGTGTGAATTGTGGTGTTTTCTGCAGGTTGACTTAGCTGCAGTTGGCTTCCCTGGCCACAAGGTGGAGTACTCATCAAATAACAAAATGTCTCTCTATAGTCACATAACCATGAAAAAATACATTTAATTGAGAAAAGATATGTGCTTATATTTTACTGACATGCTGAATATAATCTATGCAAACATTAGCATAGTTCAGAAACCACTAGCAGCTTTCCATAAAATGGCTAAAAATATCTTAGAAACATTAAAACTGGCAATACAAGACATCACAAAACATATTTCTAGGGCCCGATGTCTTTGTATCCTTGTTCTTAGGATTATCTACTCTGAAGCCTACTATTTTTATGTTCAAACCCCTCTGCGTTCCACGGCACTGTTTCCAAAACCCTGTCACGCTGAGCCACGGTCCCCACTACAGTACATCCTCAAAGAATTGGGTGAACGTAGTAAGAACTTATACAAATTCCCAAGAACGCAGTAGAAACCAGTAAGCACGTAGTATTGTCACCCTTGATGTAAAGCTGCCTTGGATATATTCAAAAGAAACCTGGGGTGAAGGTGGTCAAAGTAAGACAGGGGGAACTTGATAAGAACGACTGGTCACTGGCGTTTTCACAATCATCTCTTCAGGCTTGTGCTATGACCATGGCAGGTCCATGCCATGTGGTAGAAGACCACAATAAGTTCATACTACATTCTTCTGGTGTTCACAATGTGTATAGTGCACATGGAGCAAGTTATCAGCACGTCACATTCTGAGAATTTAATATAAATGATGGACCCAATTCCTCACACCAACCCTTGGTAATGAAAGCATTTTGTGTGCTGCGGTATTTATAACAATCCGCTGGATGGAATGACGAGGTAGTAAGCACGTAATAAGTTCCTGGTAAGAATGAGGTGCAATCTGATCGGACATAATAATGACACAATCTCTTTGAACCTGGTGAGCGCATGATCATCAGTGTGATAGGAAATTAGTGACAACATGAGTATGACTCTTTAGTACGAACTTGATAAATGCACATTTGTTGTACCATTTTGACCCTGTTGTCACTGTGTTCTTCAATATTTTTAGGATGCAGTTGGACCTTTATGGACTTTGTTTCCCACGTTCCCACTGTCCTACAGTCTCAGAGTCTTAACTTCCCACAGCCGTAGCAAAGCTAACACTTTCAGAAATATACAAGATGGCTCTAGGCCTTTATCTTCGCAAAATATCCTTAATCATTTTTGCAGATTTTAAAGGATCTTCGGGGTCATTCTTTGACTTTGTGCTTTGTATCTATCTACCAAAGGTGGCCTAGCTGGCAAAAAGTAACCAAGCGAGATGACCAATGATACCAAGCATTTTGACCCTAACTTGGTGTTGATCCATGGAACTATGAAAATCTTCTGTGAAAAATCTATGAGATCTTTAATGAATGGAAAAGCATGGGATTTGCTGGTACTTGCCTCAATACAAAATCTAGTAGGGCAAACCTTGCTGCTAAACGTTCTGATTCTTGGAGCTCCAGGTCCACTACTCATTCCGGTGACCCAGTTAGTTTTTATGCTACAGGAGGACCTGTGACATCACAAATCTGATTGCTATATTCACATACATGGGATTCACTTTTTGCTAGAATGTGGCTGATATCAATTCCTGGTAACAAGACTTTAAAATGCATTAAAACGCTAACGTGCAAGGATTTGAGCAGCATGCCAGGAGCAATCGTCGCTATCCAAACTGAACCTGACGATAGATGTACTTCTTTAGATTTTTCCATACATTGTAAAGGCAACAGACAGGGTAACGTATTATACACCCAAGGTTTACTGAAAATCCCCACATTAATGTTGCTATAGATTAACAACCCACTCGAAGCTAAATTAAGAAAATTATTCTTTTAATGATTACGGCCACCAGCCATGAAGGGTATACTGTATTACTTCACCCTAAAGAATAGCTTTCCACTGCGGGGACATCGGTATTACCTCAATGCTATAAAAGATTTCTTATATAAAGCAAATCTCATGAGATCAGTACAGTTTTTCTACTTGGAGATTCCTTCCCTTCAGATTACAGCCCCTCACACCAACCCACTCATGTTACACTGCAATCTTGACAAGCACCAGAATGCAGAATCTCATCTCACCCAATCATCCGAGCTTCTTCTCTGGACTAGTGCAACCTTAATCAAATGATTTACAGCAATTGAAAAACCAAATTTAATACAGCTGAAACAATTTCACATCATGAGAAAATGTAGAAGTCCAGTGAATTTCATTATCGGGGTGCTCCATGGAGACCCCTGTCCACTCTGTCCTTTTCACAAGATAAGCTTTATTAAATCTATTCCACTGCAACAACGTTCCATTCCAAGTTGCTTCATTTGTGTTGCGAGGACAAAGGGTTCGAGGTGAGATGCAAAACAGGACGTGAGACAGAGAGTTGAGAAAACCTCACTATGGCTAATGCACTGATCGATCACCCGAAAAGCTTTCTGTTTGGCACCGGTTTTGGCATTCTGCTCTGTTCTGGCACCAGCACTCGTAATCACCTGAACCTGTTTTGTAGTTAATGATATCATTATGTCTCATTAGCCTGTAATAGATTTATGCACTCTTCGATTTGAGATTCTAACCTTCTCGGGATGGAGTACTAAGAGTCCATCTGGCAAAACAAAAGGTTCTTTGGACTTCAGAAAAAGCCCATTCTGTGCAAAGATTCTGTGTAGTATCCTTTTATAAATAACACACTTATGGACACAGTTTTGGAATTCTTGATGAAGCATATTTGAAGAGCATCAGTTAAGGGTTCTTAAGGTAAAAGAGAAAATCTAATAATCCTAGTTCCTAGTGCCCGACAACCCTTGATCCCTGGTTTTGATCTTATATCACATAAACACCTAACCACTTTTCACTCCACTTACCTCTTTGAGGCAGCCCATGAAGTTGTTGCTGACAGGTGAACCAGGTAGGTCAGCGGTACTCGGGCTTCCTCCGACGTAGAAGAAATCATCTGAGCCCAGCATAGTGTAGTCCTCCTGCGTGTAGCCTGTGGTGGTAAGGATGCCATCCACGGAGATGGTGACCTGTCAATGTGAACACGACAGAAAGGAAGGGGAGAGATCCACTGTTGACCCTCAGAACCTGTGACTTTCTGAACACCATTGGTAGGAGCAGTGGGAGCAGTTGTCTGGTGTAACACTGGGGATTAATTAGCAGCACTGGGCTCTTATCAGTCAGTTCTTTTCTTGCAGGTAAAGAAAATATTTCTGCGGGATATTTTCTTTATCTTTGATGGTGTAAGAAATGGGTTCACTACTTTAGGATCTTGGTTAGGTCTGGGAGGTTAGTATAATGTCGCAAACCATGGAGTTTGTGTTATTTTTTTTCCTTTTATTTGATTGGTTAGTTCAGACATTGATAAGCATGCGTCCAAAATGTGCTGCATGGTTTACTAATACTACTGATGAGCAAGCTCTGTGTGGGTTTTAATGAGATTTAATTCCTGTATGAAGGATACAGATGCTAATGTGCTACTTCAGCCTAAGGCGGCATGCAAAGCCAAGCTGTAGGAACACATGCAAGTGAACAGGAAAGCCATAGATGTGAAAGCGATGAGGAAGATGAGAAGATAACGATGTGCACGGTACACAATGGGTAATGGGTAATGGGTAATGAAGTTGTTAGTGGTGAAGATCACAGAAAAAGCTGCAGTGAAAATTGAGATGATTTGGCGCGCCATGCAAGTCTGTACTGGAAACAACTGTCAGAGCTCCCCTGCCCACTGGCTGTTCTTATTTTATATTTATTCACTGAGTTTCTTGGTGGAAAGCTTCTGTCAGTTTCGTCAACAGTATCCGGCAAAAAAGAAAGGCTTTTATTAAACCACTACAGCCTACGAAATCACAAATCAAGGTCTTTTGAAGAGAGGAGGAGGAGGAAGTTCAGAGAGAGTAAGCCAGAGAAAAAAAAACAAAGTAAAAGCCATGATGAGGAAGAAAACAGGACAAGGAGAAAGTGAAGAACACCTAGAATGCCAACCCCATTTCCTTTTTTTGGTCGATAGTCGATTATGACGTTTAGAAAGAAACTCAAAGAAAAAAGGAAGAGGGCCAGGAGAGCACACGGCAAACCAAAAGAAAAGGACAATAGGAATGATATCTACCAGACAATGTAGTTTGTTTACCATAGCGTGTCCAATGCCTGAATGCTTTGTGAAAAGGGGGGAAGAAAGGAAATTAAACAGTGAACAAAAAGAGCTCTCAAGAAAAAAAAATGACGTAAAAATCAAAACAAAATCAATGATGAATAATTAGGGAGCTTCATTAGTCGTTCTGGTAACAGTTAGTACAACAGACTCGTTCCATGAGTGGTTAGCTTTGACTGAGTAGCAAAAATATGAAAGAGTGAAATTGGGAGAAAGAGAGAGAAAAATTTTAAAAAGACCAAGATTCATTTACCCCGTACTCCTAAAATAGCAGAGTTTGTGCGTGTCGAACGTGTAGAACAGATCATACTAACTTTAAATGGGTTCATAAATACCGAATGTATTCAGCATCATCAATTTAAAAAAAAAAATTTTTTTATGACAAGCAGCATGCATGTCAATCCCTCTACCGAACATTTCTGCAAATATCACACTGAAGACGTGATAACCAATGTTCCTCAACTGAGCAGATGCATTCGCAAGATGCACAGCCTTTTATTTCCAGCTATGATTGTGAAAAATACATAAAGTGTGAATAAAAGAGATAAAACAGAGATGCTTGTTGATCTTGATGGATGGAGCTCAGGGGGGCGCCATCACCTTTGCATCTGCCCGTGCCAAAAATATCTGCTGCTGAGGTGCAAAACCAACCCAGAACATTTACATATTTTAAAATGCAGTCGGTGCAGCCAACGATTTAACCGACAAAAAATTGGCTATGGGTAAAAAATTGGCTATGGGTAAATGGCACGGTTGAGCTTGGCTGAAGCGTCTCCGTGCCACGCTGATAAGAAGCGCTATTTGCCTGAGTGAAGAGAATATCTACAGAGGGAGAGGTGGAAAAACAGCAATGTAACCTCTCGAAGCCATCACACCACTGATGGCCTATGACGGAGGTTAACGCTTAAAAAGGCTTAGCCTGAGATGAAAAGTATTTAGTAAAGACCTTGGGGAGAGATAGCTGGTCTAGAAAGTCATCAAAAAAGTGAAGGCAAATAAACAGGACAGGCATTATATATTTTTAAAGAAAAACAATACATTAGGTGGGAGACTACCACAAGAATGCCGAACCCCTCAAAGCTTCGTCTATTTAACATTACCTGTCTGAGATTACGAGTAACTTTGACATCATGCCAGGCATTATCGTTGAATTTGCCGTTGACCGGCTCGACGATGGCCTCAAAGGCCCCAGAACCTAGATTGATGACCAGGGACACAGCGCCGTCCTTCAGCGCCAGGTTGACGTAGTCGGCCGACTTGCCCGTGTGCAGAATCAGCCCGTTGCGCTGCCAGGTCTTGAAGGAGAGCGTGATCTCATCACTGCTGCTCTGGATGGGGTTCTGAGAGAGGTCGTAGCAAAAGTACTCTGAGCCTCGGAAGGTGGCCACGTTCTCCTCTCGAGCTGGAAGAGAGGATAGAAATAGATTAGAACCAAACTTAACATCTATGTTTTTCGTAGACAGGTTTAAACTGGACCAGATTTGATATGCTTTTGTGGTCAGAACCAAGAAAAGTCAATCATCTTAAAGGATATTTCTGGTCGAGTTGAAAGCATTGGGAGTGCTGTTATCGCTTTTATCGCCACTGCCACCAGAGAGAGCTGAGAACAAAGTCTTGGAAGTGTCCGAGCCTACAATACTGCTACATGGCTTATAAAAAATATTATTGTGAAAATGGGCATAAGATAATGCTAAACTATTGGCACAGAAACAATTACGGGAAGGTCTATCATTTCATTCACTATGTTTGCATGCATGTGAAGTCGAGCTACAGTTATAATTCGCCTGGGTCATTTATTTGGACTACTGTTCTGGTTCTAGTATATACCAGCATGGCACGGGAATCGATTTATTGATCGACGTATTTCCGACTTCACTACTATAAGTGGTGATACAGTATGCCCCCTTCAGTAAGTTAGTATTGGTCCTTTTTCCTTTTGGTCTATTATGTGACACAAAAAAATCACTAAGAGGCAGCTAGCTTATCCGAGGTTATCCGAAGGCAGACATCAACGCTATTTTGTTAGTTGCTTTTCCCTGTCGAAGGAACTGCGAACAAAGCCTAGGCTGATTCGTGTGTATGATCGAGGTATAGCGTGCGGGAGAAGCTTTGAGAAGTTAGATTTAGTACAATTTCAGTCAGGCTAACACATTACATGTTTACAAGTCTGGTTTTAGTTAGATTAACAAAATTTGTTGGTTTTACACAACCTCATGTAAACATACTAACCATGTAGGATTAAACAGCCTGTTTAGAATTCAGCCAAAATTTTATTGGCATAATCTCATACACCAGGACAAGTAATAATCTTAAAAGACCAATAAAAATGCTCAGTGTACAACCAGATTTAAAAAACAAGTGCAGCCACGAAAAACTGAAAAATCTGCTTCACTTACTATAGATTCTGTTTAAAGTTGAAAAATGGTAAGTCCATTTATCCAATAAAGTTTCCCAATTTGTCTCTCTAACATTACAGTTCACTTCTTCCACTATAACCATGTTACAAAGCGCGGAGGAAATGAAAAACACCACCTGCAGAATTTATGAGTGCACAGTAAAAGTAAAGTGCATGAATAAACATGTGCATAGCGATCTAATTTGTCTGCAGCTGCAATATCTGGAAAAAAAATCCCACATTTTACTCATGCTAGAAAAATCTTTCATCAAGTCAGTCCATGTGGTCACCAGACCCAGAGTCCATTGGCACCAGGCATCAGTTAAACTGATTTACCTACACATGATCCACAGTGATGGATGGGATCACATATTAGATGTTTTAATAAATAATAAAGTATGTCCAACAACATAACTGTCCTTACTCATGAACATCTATACAGGTTTAAGAGCCTTCTTCGGCCTAGTCATCTGGCATTGGAGCTGATTGGTGGCTCTTGAGCAACTGGGGCTGATTTGCTCATCACGGCCAGTGTTGGCGTCCAGCTGCGATGGCATCCAGCTGCGGTGTGAACGGTACAGCCAGCTGTATAGAAGCTTATTATTATACGGTATGGGCTTACAACACTCTTATACCTTTCCCTTTGCAAATAGGAACTATAGATCCTTAAGGCCCAGCATTACAAGATACATTTTTACTAGAAATAGATTATTGATTTTAAATGTAAAAATCATAATTTTTCAATTTGAATTCTATCTGATCTCTTTATATAATCCACTGCTACACTAATGCACTTATCCCAGCGTTTCACTAGTGCTTGGATACCATCAAGTTTTCTCAATACGTCAAAGCCATGATCGGACATCTGCTTCACATCTGAAACCCTGGCCTCCCAGGAACTCCTTCAATAGCCCAAACATGTGGGAATGGTTTGGACCGAGGTCAGGACTGTCCTGTTGATGTGGCAATAACTTCAAGCTGAGTTCCAGTAATGTGCAAGTGGTGTCGGTGAATGATTGTGTGACTTGAGTTTACAAGTAATCCACCAATTCTCAAGGATCAGGCGTTCCACTCTCTGAATGTCCAACATCGTTATTTACAGCCACCTCGCCCAAGATCGTTATTTACAGCCACCTCGCCCAAGATCGTTATTCGCGGACTTACAGCCTTCTTTAAAATGCTTGTACCAGTCAAATGTTTGACTGCAGCTAGGGGTCTCATACTGTGTTTGAAGTCTTCTATAAATGTTATTTGTTTTCACCTTCATTCCACAGAAATTTCATCACAAATCCTGGTTTGACTTGAACATCCTTATGTATTTACACTTATCTCTGAGAAGCTATTCCGACAGGGAACCATAAAGTCTACTGGATGAGGGGATGGATGTGATTCACATGTCACATGAGCCATCCTCCCCGATCCATGTGCAAATCCCACTTCTCTCTGCAAGTCCATTAGCCCACATACACTACAGTATGGAGCGAGTACAGATTAAGGGATTAGGCCAGACTGAGTCACACGGCTTCCAAAAACACCCCAAAAAAGCAGAGTCTGTAACATTAACAGCACTAGATGTGTATTTATTACAGTTCCATTCATTTACTAGGTAACTTTGTGCGATTTCAGTACATTTCATTTAAAGCACTCTTCCTAAAACAGACCAGAATCATTCCTCGATAAGCTTTTCAATCATAACAACAAAAAAACAAGTCAATTGCTGTGTCAAATGTTTCCTATTAAATAGTATCAAGTACTGTTAATTCTCAGAAAGCACGGATTCCCAGCAGGCCTGCTTGAAGATGTACGTGTACGTTTCAGTAGTAATTGTTCATAAATAAGTAAAGAATGAAAGCGATCTCAAAATCTATATCTGAACGTTCTACGCTTGCACCACAGCCACTATACCTGAGCTCATCCTCCCAGCCTCGAGCAGGGAGTTTCTGAGCAAAGTGGGACGTCGACAAGAGACTCTCTGACCTCTTAATACAGATCAAATGTCACCGGGAGTCTCTCTGGATGAAGCGGTGATCAATTATTAATTAAAATGAGTGTTGTTTTTACTAAAGACACCAGCACACTTTACCACCAGCTGCTTCCCTCTGCCATTAATCCAGTGCCACTTAATACTTAATGAGAGACTGGCCATGCTGAAGGGTCCAATGTGATATTACAGATCACAGAACAACAACCAACATGGCTGTGTGTGTGTGTGTGTGTGTGTGTGTGTGTGAGTAAGTGTGTACGCGTGAGGGGCTGTAGGGTGACAGAACCTGGCCAATCCAATATAAACAATGCTATTGGAATGAGATAACTACTGTATAATTGCCACATGTATGCTAATATTTACAAAGAAAGAAATAAAACACTAATAAAAAAAATGTGATGTAACAGAGTTTCTGTTTCCAAAGTTTCCTCATAAAAGCAACAATTTTATTCTTTTATACCTCAATTTGTCAACGATTATCATTTTTATTTATTATATAATCAATGCATTATACATTTGATGGCGTGCTTCTCCTACTAATCAGCTCTCTAATCAGTCACTGACTTCTGGAGGACGATCTTCCCAAACATTAGAAATATGGAATACTTTCTATAGATTAATAAAAATCCCAAATTAAGTCCATTTTTGTTCCAGGTTGTAAAACTTTTGGGTAAAATTGAAAAAGGTTTAAGGGGGTGAATATTTATGCAAGCTACTGTACATGTGTAAAGAAGATTCAGAATAAAAAGTCCATAATAATATGCTAAAAAGAAAAAAATAGAACAAATTATGGTAGCAGTAATAATAATAATAATAGGTATAAAGCTTAAAAAACATTGTTTATAACTTACAAATTACTAAAGAACAGTTTTAGAACATAAAATGAGACTTGTTTATTATTATATTCTATTATTATGCATTTTCTAGGAGGCCAACATGTGCAACTGTCAAAATTTGCCCAATTTTGCAGAAAATTCACAGCCTTTCCAGCACCAATGTGTGTGTGTGTGTGTGTGTGTGTGTGCCTGTGCATATGTGTGCGTGCAAGACAGAGAGCGAGAGAGACATTCAGCAGTAGTAGAATGTAGTATATAATAATAGAGACGAGTACCGCATGCCGTATGAGTGAAATGACATTCTCTGAAAGCACAAAATGAAAGCTGTGTGAAAAGTGAACATGGACCAGCAGTTTTCCCCGAGGCTCCCTTTCAGCTCAAAACAAACCTATCTCTTGAGATTTTTTTAATGAAAACCCTTACTAGGAGGGGACAAAGGGCTTTTAATCTACGCCATAATGGTAAAATGGATGGAGACGAGCGGCTGGGTCACGTGCCGGACAGCCGACATGCTGAATTATAAAATCTTAATGAAAACATCGTTATATGTCTGAATAGACACCAGGGACTGAGATTGTTATCGAAGCCTAATGGTAATGGTGTTCTCGTGTGGTTTTCTTGCTAACACACACATATACACGCACATTCACGGAAACATGTGGAAGATGCCAGAGGCATTGAAGCACAGTAGAAGTAGTGCAGTTATGCCTGCCATAAATCCAGGCGGCTTTAGGAGGGAGGCCATTACAGGACGAGAGCCCTCGAAGCGAAGGCAACATTTTGATCAATTGCACTTTCAGCCCTCGCAGGACAAAATGGACAGTTGCCAGAAAGTGCTCTCTGTACGGATTTATGATTCCCACTTGAATCTTTGATGGGGGTACGCTACAAATGCTTGTCATCATCAAAGGCGTGATGTCAAACAGGGAGCAAGCAGCAGCGGTAATACAGTCAGCATGGGAGACAAATAATCAGCACATAAATAATCAAAGTGATGAGGTAAGGAAATGCTGAGCAGGTCGGCTAAGAATAGGTCTGACTGACTGACACTGTAGAGCAGATTCACTGCCACCAGTCTAGGCATCTCGAAAGGGGACTTGTTTTTCAGCCTGGATATGTATGGATTTATTTGTAAAACGTAATTGAGAGCTTTTACACCAGAAATGTCTCTAGAGTTTAGGTATAATTTCATAAAAAAAGACACACTAACATGAAGCTCAATTTCCATGCGCCTATCCATTTTCCACACCGCTTATGCTGTTTAGGACATCACCTGGGGCCTGGCTCATATTCCAGGGAAACTCAAGGCACGACCCATCACACATCTGATCAGACACTGGTCATTTGGAAACTGGAAATGTTAATCAGCCTGCACTGTCCATGTCATTGGGCTGTGGGAGAAAACTGGAGGACCTGGAGGAAACCAAAAGGACTGGGAGAGAATGGAAACTCTAAACAAACAGACAGAGGTGAGATGTGAACTCCAAACCCTGGCAGAGGAGGGTGACAGTGCTACCAATGAAGTCACATGCTGCCTGAAGCTCAATGCAAGGAAACTGACTTGCCAAACAAGCAGGATGCCATAGTCAATGCAAATGCGCAATAGACCATCATTCTTATGTACAAATGCAAGAACTTAATGAAATCTTTTGTCAACATTATTAGTTGACATCTAATACCTTGCAAAAGCAATCCAAATGAAATAAATAAATAAATAAAAATTTAATTATTTAGATATACTAAAAAATAATGGCACCCTATAAGAGAAGGAAGAGTTAAGGAATTGTGATAATTAACTAAGTCTGCTGAACCAAATAAGTACACTCTTTCCTTCAGTGCTACTTCAGAACACACACCCCTTCCTCCCCCCCACCCCAACTCACGGATTTGCATTGCCAAGGCAACAACACTAACAACTGGGCGAGGTAGCCAATATTAGCATATCATCGGCACTCTGATGCTGATTAGTTGGAATAGTGTTCTGTGTTGCGGGCTGTGCCACTTTCTTTGATTCCCATTTAGTGAGCCAGGGCTGTGCACAAACAGGGATTCTTTAAGCCCACAAACAGAACGGACAACTAGCAGACTATGAGGAGTATTCACCAAATCTGACAAAATGTGTTTGATTAGAACCGCCTCCTTCTCTTTTAATAATGTGTGTCAATGGAAGCTGATGTGCTACAATGGCTGAGATGTATTAGTGAAAGTTTCAGCACACACCAAGCTCATGAAGCACTCCTTCGCCATTCAGCTGTCACTAAATTGTTGTTTTAGCTCCTTTTAAGCTTTATGGGATTTTGACATTTTGTTAGTATCACCAAACGTAAATGTGCACTGAACAAACTTCATTCTCCGGCTGACTGACATTATCAACATGCATGAGTTTGGAGAAAATGAGCATCAGTCAGATACCCTTTCTTACACATGATTTTTATGCTTAAAAGATTCTGTGTGGCTCAGGTATAGGAACTGAACTAAAAATGACAGACAAAGAAGTCTCTCAGGAAGCCTGGAGAACTATTCCTCAGAGTACATTAAGGAATGCAAGAATATGTAACATGTTGGGGGCCCAAGACTTTTGTACAGTACTGAAGGCCTGTGTGACATCTAATAACAATGATGTCATTGCCTGGACACTGGGATGATCTTTCAAAGCTGACACAAACAAATGCAGTTTTAGAAGTTACATGATAATCTGTAGCTTTTGGGATAATCAATTGCTACAAGACTTCTTCTCCAAACATGCACAATTGATGGGCAGAAACACTGTGAGAGAGAGAGAGAGAGAGAGAGAGAGAGAGAGTTTTCCTCTATCCTGACCACTTCGACAACTCAAAAACCCAACCTGTATCGTCACTAACCATTATCCTTGTTGGAATTTTTACATTTTTGGACTGGGTACAAACATACCACTGCACAGGCAAACACATACACACAGAAATATTAAGATTATAATACACTGAATAAAATATTATTAAATTAATTTCTACACATATTTGACTTTTTAATCGATCTTTAAATTCTCATATTTTAATGGAAGGATAATTTTGCTTCTTTCTAAATATGAAAGAAAGTACTTATTTTACATTGACAATTAAACTTGAAGGGTCACGAGGGGCCTGGAGCCTATCCTGGGAGATTAAGGGCTCAAGGAAGGGTACACCATGGACGGGGTGCCAGTCCATCACAGGGTATAGACATACACATACTCAAACACTCATACACATGCTACAGGCAATTTGGGAACACAAATTAGCCTAATCTGCATGTCTATGGACTGTGGGAGGAAACCAGAGTACCCGGAGGAAACCCACCAAGCACTGGGAGAACATGTGCATGCACGCAAACCCGAGGTAGGAATCGAACCTCGACCCTTGAGGTGCAAGGCGACAGTGCTAACCACTAAGCTATCGTGCCACCTAACTTAAAGTTTAAAAACAGTAAAATATGGTGTAATAGATAGATAAGAAGCTTTTTTTTTTACCTTATTAAACAATAGGCGTCACGGTGGTTAGTGGTTAGCACTTTCTCCTTGCACCTCCAGAGTCCGGGTTCGATTCCCGGCGTGATTCTTCCTATTACTTATGTTATAGCTACTGTTCCTTGATTTTGACTTTATATTATTATTATTATTATTATTATTATTATTATTATTATTACATGAGGCATTCAAGTCACACTGGAACTTTTGGTTGCACAGAATAACAGAACCTAAATAGAACAGAGTAAAAACCTTTATTTCTCTATATAATCCTCTGCTACACTAATCCACTTATCCCAGCGTTTCAATAGTGCTTGGATATCATCAAGGGAGAAAGTTTCTCAGTACTCCTAAACCACGTTCAGACCGCCTGCTTCATGCCTGAAACACGGGCCTCCCAGGAACTCCTTTAATGGCCCAGACATGTGGAAATGGCTTGGAGTGAAGTCAGGAGTGTACTGTAACAGAGCGTACAGAGTTCCTGTAACGTGCAAGTGTTGGTGAACGAGTGTGTATATAAAAATTTCATCATAAGTTCCGGATTGACTTGAATGCCCCTTGTATTATTATTATTATTATTATTATTATTATTATTATTACACTAAGCATCTTTTTTTTAACATGAATGAACTCATCTGATTATTGACGTAAATGATAACTGCACTCATTGTAATCATGGTAACATCAAATTTTAATGGGTTTGCCTAATATTTACACTGCAGATATAGAGGAATTCACATTTATGTTTAAGTCAAACTCTTTGTAATGAGAGTAAAGCTCTAATGCTGTTCCTCTGATGTATTAATAAATGTATGTATGTTTTATGATTCTGCACAGATTATTATAAAGGTTAAGTCTTTTGCATGTGGACGCCGGTCCTTCGACCTCACGATCCATTTTATCTCTAAACCCTGGCAGAACTTGTGTCTCTACCTGTGTGTGTGTGTGTGTGTGTGTGTGTGTGTGTGTGTGTGTGTGTGTGTGTGTGAGAGAGAGAGATCTATCCAGACTGTGTCTGTGCCTCAAAAACCTTTTTCTGGAGGAGAGGTCCGCCGCCTGCTGCAATCCTCGTTCAGCTCCACTGGTTTGCTCCACCCTTCTGCAGTGCTTATAGTCGCTACTATTAGCTTGTTCCCTTTTCTGGCACTGTGTGTATGTGCGTATATGTGTGTGTTAGCACTTTTTTTAGATTATAACTAAATCACACTCAGTGAGTAACACCATGGAGTACGAAGCATAAATGAGGAGTTCTGTAATAACCATCAAATATTCCCAGGATGCTGGATTAATTCCAAAATCATATGGAATACGGTCTGTGAATGTAGACAGTAGGGGGGGGTTTGGACAAAACTGGGCGTGAGAGCAGCAGGGAGATTTGGACTTGGACCAGGTATGAGAAGACACAGACCATCTGCTGGATGCCTTTGATAAACATAGCAACCATGTGCACACCCTATGCTAAAGATCTCTCTCTCTCTCTCTCTCAAACACACACACACACACACACACACACACACACACACACACACATAGAATGCACACCCTATCGTACACCATGTGTCTAAGAAAAGAACGTAACACACGTGTGCTGTTAGAGCAACAACAGGATGGAATGATGATCATGTGTAGTGACTGAAGTTGATTATTTTCCTGTACGAGCACAACTTGAGATGTTTTGTTCTTTCTATGGCTCAGCAGTTTAACAAAAATTACATTTCGGTTATTAAATAATGAGGATGTACGTTTGATGTTGTACATGTTGTAAATGTATATTGGTTAGTTATTTCTGCTTTTCTCTTATATGCATTACAATGTGAAGCAAAAAAATAAATATAGCATCACCTGAATATCATTGTAACTTCATTAGCATTGCTAAGACTAGCTGTAGTGTGTGTTTAACTAGCATGCACTTGTGTTAACATACGTGAAACTGAACACACTGAACACATTATACAGAGGCTATGAAAAAGAATCAGGATGTCGGGATAGTGGGAAATGGGTGGGACAAAATACAGTCAAGTTAATGACTTCCAGCTTTCAATGGGATGAAGGTTTACCTTCCAACATGACAAAAGCACACAGTAAAACTGACTACACAGAGGTTGAAGGAGAAAAAGGTGAATGTCATGGCATGGCCTAGTCAGAGTCCAGACTTAAACCCCATTTAAAATCTGTGGAATTACTTAAAGACTGCAGTACACAAACAGTCACCATCACATTTAACTCAACTTGAATGTGCAGTTCTGCAAAGAAGATGTGCAAAGGTTTGTGAGCCGTCGAGAAGGTGATTATCTTTACCTGATTGAGTTTACAAGTCATTTTTACAAGGAGAGTGGTGAGCCTTTTCCAAATCAGTGATTCTGTTTTTGTTTTCTTTCTGTTTTTTCCTGACACATTGGTGTTATATATTTCACTTGGATGTTAAAAGTTACACTGAGTAAATACAGCTGGATAAAACAAAAACGGTGTCTGTCTTTATTTCAGGCTGCAAAGCAACAAAATGTGATTATTTAAAAGGGGGAGTGATTATTTTCTATACCCACTGTACAGTGGCTATTAAGTAACAGGTGTGAAAACTTTCGCATTCAACTACTAGAAGGGGAATCAAGCAAAAATATAAGGAGGAAAGAAAGAAAGAAAGAAAGAAAGAAAGAAAGAGAACTAAACATTAAATGAACAGAAGTTGAAAGAAAGAAGAAAACAAAGAAAGAAAGATGTGAGAGTAGCTTTGCAGAAAAAAAGAAAAGTAGAAAGAAAGAAAGAAAGAAGTGAGAGCAGCTATGCAGAAAGAAAAAAAGTTGTAAGAAAGAAAGAAAAAAGAAAGAAAGGAAGAAAGAAAGAAAACCTCACATTTAACACTCAGTCATAAGTTCTACAGTTTGAAATGTTTCTAAGCTACAGTGCACATGATGGTGCACTCAATAAAATAACATATAATGACATCACATACAGTGCACTCAATAAAATAACATATAATATCCTCTACATACACAGTATAAGAGAAACCCAAAACAAAGAAAAACAAGAATGGAAAAGCAAAGCAGTCATAAAAAAGAAACGAATGAAACTTGTGGTTTTTCTTTTTCAGTCTACAGATCATTAGCGAGGCTCCTACTGACTGCTCTGAAGATAAAACTCACTGAGAAGCCACTTGTACATAAGCTTTAATATATATATACATAATCAGTGAGTAAAGTGATGCACATCGACACGTCATATAAAGAACGTAAACCTGAGGAAGGATGTCGAGTGTCCTGATAAAGATTGTGAATGGCTGTAATACATATAAACTGATCCCTGTGTATACGAGAGACTCAGGTCCAACAGCAGCGCTCGGTGTAGATTAACACTTTCCTCCACACACACACACACACACACACACACACACCTCCATCCTGCAGCTTCCCAGCAGCATTTCACTGATCTGCAAAAATCTGTTAAACTCTCCAGCTCCTTAATTCTTCGTCTGTGCCATTAACTGGATTTCATTAATTATTTTCTGTTTTCAATTACAGGTCCGACTGCAGTGAGGAGCTCTGGGACGCGAAGGCTGCGTTCTTATCCGTGTAAAATTTCAAAGACAAAAGAACCTTCAAAAAACATGTGAAGTGCAAACGATATAAATCCACCTGAGGCATGGAACTGCCTCGTACATGAGGCGAGAGTAATCAGGAGAGCACACAAACAACAACAACAAACCTTATGTTAACTTTTAGTGTAATACTTTTCAAAAATTCCAAATGTAAAAATTTCAATACCTTTTCATTTTTATTTG
>JAOVVA010000002.1:2632077-2661058 GCA_028565275.1 Leiocassis micropogon | reverse complement strand
AGAGTGATTATATCCTTTTTTAGGACAAACTAGGCAATTTAATAAACTGAATTTTAGTTCACTTTAACTAACTATACAAATATGAGTAAAAACTAAAAATTAGGTCACATAGGCAAAAAAATAGTCAGATACACATACACAATAGATACACATGATCACATGCTTTTATGGTTGTTTTTAGTTGTTTCTGTGACAAAAAATAATAATAATAACATACTTATTTTGAGAATTCTACATTTTTGTGACATCATTACCATATTCTGGTAAGGGGTAAAATTTATCTTTTATAAAAGTAATGATAACTTTTGTTCTACCTAATATATCCCAAAGCCCAAATACATAGTTTGAAATCTGAAGCCTCCAAGTTAGCACACACACACACAGACACATACACACACACACATATATATATATATATATATATATTTATTTTATTTATTTATTTTTTGTCATTGACCTATGCTGTGTTGCCAGCGCGTATCTGTGCGGCTTGAGTTTAAAGAGTTTTAAGCTAGTCAGCTATTTATAGCACTAGCTAGCAAACCACTAGCAAGCTAGCAAACATTAAGCTAAATAATTTACCATGTAATCGAGTAGTCTAGCTTGCCAAGTGTTGGCCCTTATTCTCCCTAAGTTACGATGATGATGATGTGCATCAATATAAATGGTCAACTAGCTGATCTAGCAAGTAAGACGAAGTTAAGAATTTCCTAGATAACGCTCGCTAAATCATGTCGTGGTGATTGATGGCTTGCTAACAGTTTGTATACTATTCACACAAGAACAGTTCAACACTTTTTTTAACTAATAAAACCTTATAGCTTTTTATCTAGACTGTAGGCTGTGCTGTTTGATTTGTTTCGCTAATACAGAATTTCCCACTAGTTACAATTAGCTACTCCAGTAATGCATGGTTTGTACAGTACTTAGCGTGATCGTTCGCTTTTACATAATGTTAACCTGTTATCTATCTAATATCTAGTAAAAAAAATAAAATAAAAAAAAGACTTATCATGCACTGATCCACCTTCAACCAAAATGGTATTTAATAACAAATAATGAACTATGAACATTTTCATAACATGTTATAAGCATTCATAAGGCACTATACAAAATTGAATAAAAACACTCTTACACTTTATATCCATTGTTTCTTTGCATTATGAAAAATGTTAGCCGTGTCTGTAACACTTTTATACACTAACACTAAAGTAACTCAGTTTTAGTTTAAAGAGATAATAATGTTTATAGCCGTATGTCTGTTAAATACTGCATTAAGTCGATTAAGAGTTTATTATTCCACATTTTATCTCTAATAACTACAGAGTAATTGACAATTGTAAGAAATGTTAATCTTTTATACAGAGTCAGCCAAAGAATTTTATACACACTTCAGGAAAATAAAAAAAAGTAAGATGTATATCATATTAATATAATATACATTATATCATAATGGTAATGTTATTAACAACATATATTATTTTAATAATTATTATTATTTTATTATTATATTATTAGTATCATAATATTTTCATATATATCAGTATACTGTATAACGTACAGCAATACATTTTGTATTAAAATATTTGTACAAATTTTTCTTTTCCTGAAGTGTGTATAATTTGTTTTTGGCTGACTCTTTATTATTTACTTAGTTGTGTTAATGCATTATATACACTACACACCACATATGCACTACTTATACAGCATTGGCCTAACAATCCCCAATGTATAATATACATTGCCTTCATTTTCATAAATAATAAATTTTCATAAAATCTCTTTGAATTATAATTTTGTATATTATAATTATAATAATTATCATTGTATGTGTAACACCTTATAAATATTATATAACGTATGCATTAAGTCCTATGTATTATGATCAAAGGACAAATGTCATATGACCCACTGGATAAATCCATTAATTGCTGTTATAATACAATCATTATTAAGTCACTACTTATATAGTTATAACAGGCATTGCATATTATTAATATATTATAAGCTGTGTTTATAACACATCAATACCAAAGGAATTTGGCTAAAAGGGTTAGTTAATAGTTTATAAGGTTTTTTTTTCTTGTAACGGTGTTATGAACACTATTTTAATAATAGATAGAATAGATAACTGTAACAATATATAATACCTTATGGAGATGTTCTAACTTCTAAGAATACAGTATGTTCAGAGAACTGGCCTTATTAGCCTCAAACACACACACACTTAGCATGTCTTGTAGTTGTCTTTGTAAACTCACCTGGGATGGTGTTGGCCTCTGTGGTCGGGGCATCAGAGAATCAGCAGAGGGGACAAAAAAAAAAAGAAGAAAAACAAAAAACAAGAAGAGAGAAAGATGTCCCACATTAAAGTCCACTCTTGTTGCCGTTGCATGAAATCCATCATGCAAACCATGGCACACCTGCCAGCATGCACGAGGCTCCATAAGAGCGCTGTGCATGTTCACAAACATTTTTATTTTGACCCATTACACCAGAAAGATCTATGTGCTTTCTTGGGTTAACACGCTTTCCTGTAACCCACATCCTCGTCTGAGCCATAAATCCAAACAGGCATTAGGACAGAACCTGCTCCCTGTAGAGAGGGCCATGGATTTATGAGACGCTGATGCTTACGTGGAACGTAAGTCCACACGTTTTCAAGCCTGTACGAGTTCTCCTTTACTGCAGACACAACTTCTCGTTCCTGAGCCTGTTACGCTAAACCGGGTTCTCTGGATCTGTCCCAAACTCTAGGGGAATCGAAGGGAGAAACTGGGATCTCGACATGGTAATAAACCGATCATTAATGACATGTACCGCATATGGGTTGCTGGTTGTTTTTTAGTTATTGCACCTCTATTACTAAATTAGAGTTTAAGAACTAAAAGATGTTAATGATGCTAATGCTACTTCTACTTCCACTAAACACATAATAAATGCCAAAAATAAGAAACTGTAAAGAATTGATTAAAATGTATGTTTTATTTAATAGTTTGCAATACATATAATAATATATATATTAATTATCTAATAATATAATTATCAATTTTCTTTTATTTATTATAGAACATGATGTAGTCATAAGTTGCTATAATTACATACTGTACGCATATGTTACATGTTTTGACTGCAAGTTATAACTACACAGTCTTTGTTATAATGCATTATAATATTACTATTCTTGGCACTATGCATAAGCAACTGCAAATAGTTCCGAGGCCATTTTAGCCATCTGCCCATCGAGGGAAGTGTCAGGTTCCTGTTGCTGTTTCTGTGTTTGGAACCAAATCTATTCTCTATAACACACACGTCGCGGGCTGATTTCTACACTGCTGACCAAGTGTTGCCATATGGACCTGAATCAAAAGAGTTTTCCTCATAATGTATAAAGACTCGCTCGGAAGCTGTGTTTTATAAAGGCCTTATGTATAATGACTTATGAATGCACTCATAGCTGGTCATAATGCTTTATAATTTATTATATGTATCATTATAACTATTTATAATAAGGTATTTCAGTGGTGCTTGGTGATGTAACATGCTATGAACACTACTTACAGTGCATCATGTTATGCATTATAAGATTACTCTGTTCTTGGTACTATGTTATCTTTTTCTGTTTTTATAATAATGCTTACATAATGCTTACATAATCCTGTATAAGTGTTCATAAGTACTTTCTGTTACATTTAACACTCTCCAGATTAAGACTAAAACTTCATGTCATGGTTGCCAGGTTACATAACACTTTACCTAGCACGAAGTTAAATACGTTGTGCAGAACCACGCAACAAACGATAACTGTAGTATATTATGTCAGGTTATATCTGCTCATAAGGGCGTTTTAAACAGCAATGTAGTGTAATAGAAGATTACAACCTTTGTTAAAATACGTTATAACATTTGTATCTGTAATGCTATTATTATAAAAATATGTAATTATGTTATGTAACCTGACATATGTTCATATAGCATGCATAATATATTTGAATGCCTAAAAAATCAGGTTATATAACAGCACTGTATGTACTATTACTTATGATAACTGATTATAACATTATGCAATGTTCCTATACGCAGATGCAATGATGTGTTATGCAACTTCACATTATGGATGTGTATAGACTGGGTTCCTAAAATATTATACATTTTATCACACAGCATACATATCATCTATGTTTCATTGTATGAATGCTCATAAGCTGTTTTAAGCCACATAAATATATGACTTCACAGTATCTGGGTACATAAGACATTATAATATCTGTTCATCAGCACGTGCCAAAAACAAAAGGAAAAAACCTAGGATGAATTAGGACACTATAACCCTTTGTTATAACATTAGAACATTTCATTTTATTATAAACATTATGTGAGTTATGTGTTATGTAACCCAACATTATTATCACATGTGGGAATGTTTAATAGAGCTTTGACAAATTTATTAAATGATAACGCCTGACATAATACTAGGCGCAAAAAATAAGTGATAAATCTCTGCCTGGCATGTAAATATTTCATCATAATTCATCACATACAGTATGTATATGTATCATCATATATGTGTATGAAGATACATGCTCTAAGAAGATGTTACATAATCTGGAATTATGGACATGTGCAAGAATATTCTGTAGTTTTATGCATCTACAGATAGCATTTTATATGTCATATGGCATTTATAACGATGCTTAACATAATGTTCATAAGATGTGAACGTTACATTGTAAAAAGAGCATAAAGTGTTCTTATGAACGGATGTAATAACGTACTATGTAACCTGGCATTACGTATTGTGCGGTTATAACATTTAATATAGCGAATATATAAAACTTCTGCTAAGCACACATCAAGTGCTGGAGGTACTAAGTCATATTTGAATAGTTTTAAATCAGGTGGCATAGTGGCGTAGTACAGTAGATAGCACTGTGGCCGGGTTCGGTTATTCCCTCCCCTGTACATCATAAAAGCTTTTCTTTTAGTGCATTTTAATTAATGCTAATCAGAGCTATATCATAAATCCCAATTAATTCAGATGCTTTTTTCATGGTATCTTATTTGCAGATTGTGTCATTGCACAGAACGGTACATCTGTCTGCTCTCTCCAAGCTAATTTTCGGATATTACAGTATATGTCACTAAAGTTCAGTCCGATGCACTGTCTCAGCCTGATTTTCTCGCGTCTGACAACGTCTAGCCTGGCTTCTTCTCCTTCCTTCTTCCCAAGCTGTTCTCGCATTTCTCCCCTGACCCAGTTTCTCTATAAGACTAGAATTTTTTTTTCTTTCCCCCAAAATCGATAAGGATCCCAGCAGTTTCTTCTGTCAAAACCTCAGGATCCGACATCAACTTGTAACCCGAAACTGCGAGTCGTCTCATCCTCTCCAACGGCTAATAATTTGATCTTCGGCAGGATTAAATCCGAAGTCCGAGCAAATTAAATTCAAGCGCCGTCCACATGGGAAGAAAGAACAGACTGAGCGTTTGTTTGGCAGCCGAAATTCGTTTGTTATTTTCAAGGCTGCGAAAGACTACACACATTTGCATGTAATGTAGCGGTGCGGCTGTCACATTTGCCACCGCGCGAGGAACATACGCTACAGCAACTGCAAATAGTTCCGAGGCCATTTTTTGCCATCTGCCCGTCGAGGGAAGTGTCAGGTTCCTGTTGCTGTTTCTGTGTTTGGAACCAAATCTATTCTCTATAACACACACGTCGCGGGCTGATTTCTACACTGCTGACCAAGTGTTGCCATATGGACCTGAATCAAAAGAGTTTTCCTCATAATGTATAAAGACTCACTCGGAAGCTGTGTTTTATAAAGGCCTTATGTATAATGACTTATGAATGCACTCATAGCAGGTCATAATGCTTTATAATTTATTATATGTATCATTATAGGTATTTCAGTGGTGCTTGGTGATGTAACATGCTATGAACACTATTTACAATGCATCATGTTAGCAATCAGTCTATAAAGATAATAATGTTAATGATAAAGTTTAAGACATTCTTATAAACAATTATAACTGTGTACGAATGCGTTTTATCAACGTGTTCACATTTAATTTTAGAGAAATACTTTTCATGAATTCTGTATGCACAACGCAGTGTGAGCGCATTACTGTGTTTAAAATACATAGCACGTGATACAGTACCACTTCTGTATAATTCTGTATAACCGCTCACAAACATTTACAGCTACATACATAACAATCAACAAAATATACTGTATCTGCACTGTATGACATTAGACTGTCAAGTTGCACAATTATAAGAAATTTTTATGAAATCCATATTTATGTGTAACACTGCACCATGTAATAATGCCTTTATAAGAGAACCTACAGTATATAATTATAATTATTATTACACTTTATAGCAATAGTATGCATTATTATAAAAAGATATTACTTTGTTATACTGCACTATTTATAACACATTCTTTGTTTTAAACTGAATCATAAACAAGGCTACAAATATGCAACAATAGGTGTAATATTAATAATTATTATTATTAGACTAATAATCTACAAAATATATGATTTTAATGCATTAAAGTTACATAAGAAAAAATAGCTTGGGTACTGTGCATTATAACATATCACATGTACAATATGTTAAACTGGTGTAATCATGTAACCCAACATGATGAACTCGATGATGCTTGTGCTTCATGGCCGACTTAATCCTACATAAATGCTCATTGGTAGCTATAGCAACCTACATAGCACTCTACAAATCAAGAATGCATGACTATATAATGTCTGTTTTCATAAAATATCATAAATTCTGTTCATAAGAACACTGCAAACATGTTGCACAAGTGTTCAGAGTTTCAGAGCATTTGTTACAATTATTTGTAACATTGGTGCATTCAATGCTTTTATGAAAATGAGTTTGTATATACACGTTATTAATAACTAACACTGCAAAGCATGAGTACATGAGATTGTAATGTGATATTCCACTGATTAGCCATAATATTACAACGTAAAACATTATGCCCAATATCGTGTACATTCCCCCTGTTCCACCTCAGGACGTAACTCTGTGGGGCCTCTGAGGGATCTGCTGCTGTGGTGTCTAGAACCAGGACTTTCCCAGGGTTCCTTTGTGCACCGTGGGCTGCGGGGTGGGGTCTCTGTGGATTGGACTTGTTTGTCCGGTGCATCTCATCAAATTGATGCTTGATCTAGGGGTTACCCTATAATTAGGGTCTGTGGAGTTTGGAGACCAGGTTGGCAGGTCTGGGCTGCATTTGCAGCAAACTGTGGTGCACTAGGTGTTCTGCTGCCTTTCTGTGGTGGCCAGCATTGAGTTTTTGGGTGATTTGTGCTGCATTGACTTTTCTGTGGGATCGGACCAGACCAGCTAGTCTTTGGTCCCTCCATGGGTAAGTCTTGGGTGCACGTGATCTAGTCACCAGTGTGCTGATATATAATTAATAATCAATGTTCATGTGTCATGAACATGTGTTATGTGGTGTTAAAGTTATGTCTGATCTGTATATATAATTGTATTTGTTCAGAAGAATATGCTTTATTACAAAAGCTGGGCATTATAAAAAGTAATAAAAGCAGTATATCAGAATCTCCATTATAGTTTACAGTATATATAATGAAGGGCTAATACATGCAGTCATATAGAGAAGGTTTTAGAATGCACTATATAAGTACTAATGAGCATTTATACTGGATCATGTTACAGTAGGTGTTATAAGTAGGACTATAAGACAAAAAGTCCTATCTTACGACGTTCACTAATGCCAAGTCCTGGTTTTGACTACAGCTTTTATCATAATTTATTATCTTTGCTATATAATAGGCCATTATGAACATTATAAATGTAACGTTTTAAATAACACATCAATAAATGTGATCATAACAATTTAGCACATTATAACATAAGTCTCTGCGAGTATAACGCCGAGCCTGTTATAACACATAATAACATGACTGTTCACAATTTCCTTATGAATAAATGACTTAATGTGTTATGGAGCCTAACATTATGAAGTTTTAAAGAGTTTGTACCATATTGTGACATCTTATCCGATATAACTGTGAGCTCTTATACAGGATTATGACAAACATTATAAACCATTATGCACGCTATAATAAAAAAAATCTTATTTATGATCTATTATGAAGTCCTTTTGGGCAAAGAAAAGATTGTTTATGAATGTTTTTATGAGCACTCATACTCGTCTATACCTGGCAGTATAAAGCACTGGGTGTTTTTTTATCAGCTGTGTAACTGATATAGAAGTGATTATGATGCTTAATGATTACTATTCTCTGTATTTCTGACTGCTGTGTATCAGCAATCAGCACTGCACTTAGGTAGTATATATAGTATTTATAAAGAGTTTATACCTGGAATTGTCAAATATTATAGTCCTACACTATTGTTCTAAGTGCATTTATGATGCATTAATGGTGCAGGATTAATGCAAAGTGTTCGAGAATTTCCAAACATCAAATGACTTTTTTATGTACATATTTAACCCTGTTCATATTTGGATAAGCAAAAACCAAACGAGATGTGATGAGATATGATCCTCCGGCCAGAGGGCAGAGTTTTTAAAAGCATCCCCAGCTCACCATATAAATTGCTTTCGGTCCAATAAATTAGGTTATTTATTCTTTTACGATGGCCTGCACTCTTTCTCAGGCTTCAGAGAAATCAGAGCTGCTTTTACTAGCGCAGGCTGATATCAGTAGACTGCAGAATCCTGCCAACCAAACAAGATGGAGAGGAACAACAACAATAAATCAAGGCTAAAATTCTACTCCCGCCTCTCTCCCCTACCCAGCCTCGACTATAAATTTGAGCCTAGCGCCCATGCGAGCGACTCGTCTGCCAGCGCCGTAGTGGATATAATCTCTGCCCGAGCGCTGCTCTACATAGATAGCGACACAACCGCGACAAAAGACGCTCTCTCTTATCCAAAAACCCCATGCAGACTCCCACATGCGGTGCACGATTGCGACATTGGACACAAAGCTCCCGTGTCGACCGAAATCGTTTAAACGAAGCATAATCGGGATTCAGCCATTTTGTGTTCCAGGCAGCGCTGGAGAGGTTTGTGTCTGCAGTGAGGAGAACTAACCAACATGGCACGGCACACTCCCCATTCATCACCCGCCCAACTGAAACGCTTCAGTCTTTAAGGAAAAAGCCTCAGGTCTAAGAGTCAGAAACATCCTTGCTTTTATGTTGTTTTAACCATTGGTTTGTGGAATTCATTCATTTCAATCAGTGTTTTTAAAAACAGACATGATTTCATATTTAAATCAAAAAAGCTCAAATTTAAAAGCATTGTAGTGATCAAAAGAGAGATCTAACTATGCATAATAGCAATTCGGCACAACACAAGAATAATTCAGAAATAAAAGTTAATCAGTCAATCAACATTTTAGGTACCTTGCATTGGTGGGATCATGCACCAGGATCTAAAGGTGCTTCAAGGAAAACTTAAAAATCATTATTCGATCCTTGTCAATATTACACACTGAATAAATGTACATCAAGACAACTGTGATTAAATCAAAGCACTTCGAAACATCCAGTGGTTATTTCCTCCACCAGAAAACGTCAATCATGAATTCAAGTACAATATCACTGTGACCTTTGTAAAAATGATCTGCTTGAACAAAAGAAAAGGAAAAAGGAAAAACAAAAAGAAGAGAAAGGTCACATTGTCGTATTGAACCAGCAACATCAGAGCATAAAGCTGTGAAATGGCCACCAGCCACCTTGAAATCCCCAGAGAATCTAAAATGGCTACAGCAGGAATGCTCATACACAAACATACTACAATGTTGAACAAAAAAAAAAATGTCTTCAGAAACAGATTTAAACAAGGTTCTTAGTGCCTAAAATCCTGTAGGAAATGTAAGCTCGTCAGCTCTGCAAGAATGCATTATTAATTTATTGTACATTACATGATGGGAAGAGAGAGAGAGAGAGAGAGAGAGAGAGAGAGATGGCTGTGAATGAATAAAATCTGAAATTCTCACACATACTCTAAAATCTCAGAAAGAGAGCTGACATCTTAGGAGCGTAAGGTTAGGATTAGGATTCTCAGGAGGATGCTTTTCTGGAAATCAACCTGAGACGTGATGGTTAATAGGGATAATAATTTTTTTTAAAACTAGCAATGAAATCCACATTACACACTTAGAAATAAAGCTACTTCTTGCAGGTGTGGTGTTAGATGAAAACGTGAAGGCAGAGAAGTACACCTTGAGAAATCATGTGACTGGAGTTTAAGGACCACTGGTGTAGCTTAAAAATCGACACATGGGTACTGCATAAAAACAATATTGCATTAGCATCAAACGTTGAGCATACACATTTTTAAGATCTACGTCGCTTTACCTTCGCTGCAGAACCTCCCGCTGTACTCCGTCTTGGAGCAATCGCATTGAGGTTCCCCGTCCACAAGAGCGCAAATCCCTCCGTTCTCACACGGGTTCTCGGTGCAGACACCCTCCGTGTCCATCCGGACCCTCTGGCTGCTAAGCAGCGTAGGCTCCTTGTTGCCGTATTTCAGGTCCCTGATAACTCCTTTAAAAGGCGGCAGGTCCTTGGCGGTGGGTAAGGTCAGGGCCGAGCTGCGAATGTCCTGGGGGACTCCGCCCAGGAAGAGGTCACTAACGATCTTCATGTACTGCCTCTGTGGTCGCACCTCGTCGGCCTTGCTGTCTCCGTCCACGCCGAGCACCGTCCTCAGGTTGGCCCTGCTCACGGTGACCGAGTGCCAGCTGCTGTCGTTGACCCGTTTACCCGAAACCAGTGTGGTCTCGGCGCAGTCGATGCTGAACCGCAGCTGCAGCTTGCCCTCAACCACCATCAGCTGGAGGAAGTCGCAGTAACCGCCGTCATCAAAGTACAAGACCAGCGCTGTGGACGCGTCCGTTTTGACCCGGAAGCTGAGGTCACTTCTGGTGCTGGCGTCCCAGCGGAGAAAACGGGCCCACTGTCCTCGTGCTCCGAGGAACTCCAAACCCAAACAAGAGCCGAGCACAGTACTGAGAAGCAGCTGCAGCTGGACCGGGTATCTGAGCAGAGTCATCGTGAAAGTGCTGGATGTTTTAAGGGAGGGGGATTTATAATCCTGTGCAATAGGAAAGCATTGAAAAAATAGCTTTGGTTCAAAGGTCCGTATATCCAAAGTACATCCCAATGTATGCGAAAAACGATTTCTTTTTGTATTTTTTTTACATGGGATATTGACGTCAAAGTGTAGAGAAGTTTAAATCCTTAAAAAGTGAATGGAGGACAATAGAGAGGGAGAACAGTCTTGAGTAACAGTCATAAGGCCAGTTTTATTGAACAGTCTGATTTCTGTCAGAAGACAGTTTTAAATTTGTCACAAACGACGGCACAGATTTGAGAAAAACAAAAATTAGAAGGCGGGGTTTTCCTTGAAAAAAATTCACATCAGAATGAAAAACTCCAGTCCCACTATGGTCGCTTTTTAACCTTAGAGGAAACCATGTTCATGTTGACTTGTAGGTGGCGTATACTCCAACGTAGCGCTCGTATTCCCGCGGTTTCAGCTGTCGAAACAAAAAGCATTACGTTACAAAACCTACTTAAGAAACAATTATCAAAAAAAACTTTGAATAATTAGGATTTTAAAGCTAACATGCTCTGACTTGTTCTTGAGTAATCAGGGGCCTTTATGGCATTAAATCGTTTAAACTTATTCAGGGAACAGATTGACATTCGATTAATTTCCATTTCATAAGACGTCCTGCGCTATCGGTCATCTGGTGGGTAAATTACCTCAATTACACACTTGCCAAAGTTCAGCAGTATAGAATTAATACTCAATCTGAATTATCTGCAGATTTGGAGAAAAAGAATGGATTGGTATTTCCAGGATGAAGAACACACCAACAAAATCAACGATTATAATACTCCCAGCCTAAAAATAAGAAATAACCTTATATCTAACGCACATATAGTTTTTTTAATGCCTTTTTAACATAAACATAATTTATGATGTCTAAATAGTACAACTAAGTAATTAGTAATAAGTTAAAAAAAAAAACACATGATATGTGTTATGATATATGTGGTTATATTTCATTTTATAGGAACAGGCCGTGGCAAATGTGTAATTTTTTTCCTGAGAATTATCTATACAGTATATGTAAAATCTGAATAGAAACTATAAAAATGCAAATAATCATAAACAATTATTGTCATCATATATATATATAGTATAGCTACAGGTAGATCAAAAGGTATAGATAAACTATAATATACAGAAGGGGCTGCTCCTTAAAAAATGTTTCTGTGTGTAATTATTTTTAATACAAAATCCACAATATATTTTAAATAAATATCATATGTTTAATAAAATCTAGAAAAACACTAATAATAATAAGTGAGTTATTGCATTTTTAAATATCTTGTGTATTTTACTAGAAGTTAAATTACTTAAATCCAATCATACTGCAAAATGATACTAATGATTCCTGGCTTGAGTAGGCACCTGAATCATCACCCTTACTACACTAAAAAACACAATATTTATGAACAATGATCGATAACATTTATCGAACCATTTTTTCTCGTTCAGTGATCAGGCTTCAAATGGAACCGGCATTGTGGAGGACTCTCGGAGCGTCTAAAAGCAGCACCTGCTTTCTTTTAACATGAGTCCACAAAGATGAATAGGCTCGGATTACATAGCAGCATGTGAGGTGTAACCTAATAGGCGTCTAATATTTCCTGCGCGGCTGCCAGGAGCGCAGGTAGCAGGTACAGCTGGACAATAGTTTTTGTAGAGCCACACAATTGTGCTGAAGCAGAAACACAATGCGTACAAACACACAGCTGCCTTGTGAGCAGGCCAAGGAGAGTGAGCCAGCGAGTGAGCCTGGCTGCTAATAACAGATACTCCATGTTGGCTCGGGCATACACCTCAAAATGTACTCGTTTGTGTGTGTGTGTGAGTGTGTGTGTGTGTGTTCTTGTTTTTTTTTTCAGACAGACAAGGGCCTGTGGTCTGCGGAGAAGAGGAGGAGAAGGAGGAGAAGGGAGGTGAAAAGGCTAAATTGCACACATCATTGTCCTCATTGATATGTGAATGTCGCGCCCCAGTGACTACGCCACACACCACACGCACACACACACACACACACACACAAAAAGAAAAAAAAGGTCATGCATTTAGATCCACTTCAAGCAGGAGATTGAAAGGGGAGGATGAACAATCATGAGCAGCCCGAGTTACATTAACGGCAGCAGATCTGCCTGTTCATCACACACGCGCACGACAAATCTCACGCCAAAATTAGAACGAGCCAGGACACATGGTCAGGAAGAATGACCTCAGCGAACATGTCCACAGCACATTTCTCCCTCGTTCCCGTGTTTCCAATCGACAGTCCGAGGAAGTTCTAGGACGCCTACCTGCACCCAATGAGGGTTTCCCAGACAAAAAAAAAAAAAAAAGGTGCAGAGATTGAGACACCGCCAACAACGCTGCCACCGAGCCCACTGCAGCCCTCTGCGCCAATCACCTCCTGCATTACATCACCCTCCAAATGCACCACCGCCCCACTTTCCAAAAAAAAAAAAGAAAAAAGACACACACCATCAGACCCATCAGCTCGAAATTATTAACGCAGGATTAACACGGTCACCTCATGGCATGCTTGCACCACTGTGGTAAAAGGTGCCAATGGTCTAGGGTGTGTGTGTAGCCAAAAATGACAAAAACATCACGTCACACTGCAGTCGTGGCGTTTTCTTTTTTTTTTTCTACAGACATTACACAACATTTTCCTTTTCTCTCGCCCTTTCTATGTGACAGAGTGCCATCAGAAACATTAATTCCTTTAATTAATGCTTTAATGATCGAATTGCTTTTATCAGAAATACACTTCCTCAAGATATTTTTTAAATATAAATAAATGCATTTCTAGATTCTAATCTTTAATCTTGAGAAATTATGCTGTACTGTAGAAAAAAAATAATTCTAACTTGTTTCATTTTAAAGAGATTTTAAATCAGGAGGAAAAACACAACGCGGGCCAACCTTTACTGTCTGCATGAAAATATGTACAAATGCACCAATCAGATGGGGGAAGAGGGGGGGGGGGTAATTTCCAAGCTTTTTTTAATACACAGAAAAAAATTTAACGCATCCACGTCGTTTGAGTCCAAAGTCGGATTTTAAACACAGAGTATTAATTCCATTTTGAGATTTAAAAAAGATTAACGATGCGACAGATCATGCGTATCTCAAGCGTGTCGGATTCTCTGCGCAGAAAAATGTAAATAAAAAAAAAAAAAAGAAAAACTGATAAAATACATTTGAATGCAAAAAGGTTCCTAAGCAGGAAAACGTCACACCCCGATTGCATTTGGTAAAAAAAGAAGAAGAAGAAGAAGAAGAAGAAGAATATAAATGAAAAGGAGATTTTTTTTCTTTTAGAGGTCACTGCGTAAAACCAAAGTCGCGTTTGAATTCATTACGGATTTTTTTAATTTTATTATAACACTATTATGAAAGAATGAAACAATATCGAACTCTATCAAAACACAGGTTCGTTTTTCTTTTTATCTTGTAACGATTATAATTGAAATAAAACACGCTGCGCCTATGATGTGCACAAAAAAAGCAAACGAAAACCAAACTGCGGCATTTAAAACCAAAGAAATTGTTTTTCATAGAATCATCCTCGTCGTTATTATTTATTATTTCTGAATATTACAAGTATTATTCTCTTTTTATAGACTGATGACACCCGATCCAATCAGCACATTTATCCAGATCCTGCTCGGTCTGTGCTGAGGAGATTACAGCTTAATAGGCCTGGTTTCTCCGCAGGGTTTGGAGGTGAAGGAGAGAGAAAAAGGAAAAAGATCAAATCCCCTTCTGGTCGATGCCTGATTATTTGCAGCTCAAATGCAAGATTTAAACCAAAATAATAATAAGAAGAAGAATTTGTTTGTAGACATTTTTACACATCTGATTTTGCAGTACGGAACGAATTTTAAAAAAGCAACACAAAAAAAACACCGCATTTTTGCGACAGGGTTTTATTTATTTTAAAAGATTTTCGCATTTCATCTATAATTCGGATCTCGTATGACATTAACGTGGTGCATGTTTGAAAAGTGTGCGTTAATGAATTTTATTTTCAGGGATGTATTTCCATCCATTCATTTCTACAGCTATTACTAATTCAAAATCGAAACATTTTCATTTATTTCTGTCAGATTACAAAATTTAGATTAAAAAAAATTCACTGAGGTCAGACTCAAATGTGTAAGCACTTAGGAATAACACATTCATATCAGATACGCGTAAATTAGATCCAAACGAAAAAATGTATGAGATGAGTGTTAAACCAGAAAGGGGTTCAGTGTGGAATGTGTGTGTGTGTGTGTGTGTGTGTGTCTACATGAACCTCCTCCTGTATGGCGTGTGTCCAGACTGAAATCTGATTTAGATCTTCATTAGGCTATTTAGGAACTACTTGAAACATTACAATAAATACATTTAATGAACAGATACATATTTAAGAAATAAATTCGTTAAACAAACTCTGATACATTACTGACATTAATGCTTTTGGAAGAAAGGTGTGTTTTATATTTTACTTTAGATTACTAAGGAGACCAGAGAAGGCCCTGGTTTTGGTTTTGTTCTTTTTATTTTTCTTTAATTAATAATAATATCTGGGCCATGGGTTTATATTTATTATTGCAGGCCACTGTTTACACAAAATGTATTTTTATTTTATTTTAACCGGCTGTTCTAATGTTCTAATAAAAAAATAATCTTGCACATGAATATGATAGCCGTATGGCACATTGTTTTAAAAAAAAAAAAAAATTATTCATATTTTAAATATAGCAGAAAAAAATATACACCGTATAATGAATATCAAGGTGCATGTTGTTTGTGCCTCATGAGTCGGAGGTGTGAGTGTGGATGAGAGAGAGAGAGAGAGAGAGACTCCACTTTGAGATCGGATCACATGCAATCAAGTCAAGTCAAATCTAACATTTATTCCAGGGGGATTGAAAAATAAAATAAAAAAAAAAAACATCAACTCGTAACACACGCGCGCGCTCGGGGACTCGTGGGCTTCCAAGTCGTTGCCGCGCGTCGCGCATTTCGTTTGCGCGCCACCGAAGGAGTGAAGGAGCTGTCCGCAATTAAGTGCTGAAAACTTCAAGCTTCTCCACGCGTGTGCGCGCTCCCGAGTGTACGTGTATGTGTGTGTGAGAGAGAGAGAGTGTGTGACTGTACACTACTACTAATACTACTACTACAATAAAAACAGAAAGAAAGGATGAAAAGGACAAACGACTGACCTCAGATTCCACCGGAAAGATGTCAAAGCATAATAATCCGCATGAGATTCCTGAACGAGCGCTTTCTTCTGTCTATCCTTCTTTCTCTTTCTTGTTTGTTCGGGTTTCACTTCGTCAGAAAGAGGAGACGCGGCGGTGATGTGAGCGGGGGGTTTTGGACCCGTGTGAAGCTCCGGTGCCACTGACTGATGGGCGATCCCGAGATTTCCACACACACACACGCGCGCGCGCGCGCACACACACGCACGCACGCACGCACGCACTCACGCACGCGCGACGCACGACGCGCGCACACACACACACACACACACACACACACTCGTGTTGCGCGCGGCTCCGCCTCTCCTCTCGTTGCCAAACTCTCCATTTAAAGGTGTACTCGGTATCCGAAAGAAAGTGTGTGTGTGTGTGTGTGTGTGTGCCTTCATTTATTGCATTATTTATCTACAACTCACCCTCTGAAATATAGGTTTCCAAAGGTACTTTTCCTTATCTTTGACCTGACATATTTTAACCTCAAAGAGCGCTGATTTATCTCTACCTCTTAAACTTTTTATTTTCTTCTTAAAAGGTTACAACACAGGCGACACGGTGGCTAAGTGGTCAGCGCTGTTGAGTCGCACCTCCAGGTTCCGGGTTCGATTCCCGCCTCGGAGTCTGTGTGCGTGAAGTTTGCATGTTCTCCCTGTGCTTGGTGGGTTTCCTCCAGGTACTCCAGTTTTCTCCAGCAGTCCAAAGACATGCAGATGGGCGTTCCTGTAGTGTGTAAATAAGCGTGAGAGTGTGTGTGCCCTGTGATTGATTGGTAACCCATCCAGGGTGTACCCCACCTCATGACCTAATGTCTATCTCCTAAGATAGGCTCCAGGCTTCCCGCGACCCTGTATACAGGATAAAGCGGTATAGACAATGAGTTAGTAAGAGAGAGTAAAGACGATGAGGGAGTAAGAGAGAGGTTACAACTCACACAACTTCAAGGTACTAAAGATGTTCCCACAATTTTATCAGTACAAGAACAAGCAAAAGTACCTTTCTTCCTTTGAACACAAGCTTTTTATGTACACTTCCACTCAAAAGTTTGGGATGACTTACGAAGTTCTTTGTTTAGTGGTTTATTTTCTACATTCTACAATAATACAGGGGATTTCAAAATGAAATAACACATATGGAATTAGTTAATTATGTAACAACAACAACAAAAGTCAGTCAAGACACGGAGGTCAGCCTTTCTGGAATACTGTAGTCTTGTAGTTGCAAGAACAGTATTATCAAGTGCATTTTCAAAACCCATCAAGTCCCATGATGAAACTGTCTCTCATGAAGACCTTCCCAGGAAAGCAAGACCAAAACTTACCTCTGCTGCAGAGGAGAAGTTCATTTAGAGTTACCAGCCTCAAAAATCACCAATTAACAAACAGCACCTCAGATTAGAGCCATTATGAAGGATTTACAGAGCAGAAATAGCAGATACATCTCAATATCAACTGTTCAAAGGAGATTATTTACAGTGTACTGTAGAAAGAAATAAAAATCAGGAACGACCATGGAGTTAGACAGCGATGCCAAACTTTTGAGCGGTATATATTAGATATTATCAGACACTTTATTTTACTTCACTTCTCCATTTTTAAAGAACAAATGTGCAGTCATCAATTCATTTTACACTCTGGAAAAATCAAAGGTTTCAAACAGTACTTTTCCTTGTTGCTTTATTGGGAACATCGAGAGCACATTGTTAGTACCTTTAGTATGCAAAGGTACATAATTGGACCTTAAGGAGCAGTGATGCACTGCTAAAGCGCCACATTAAATCTTGTTAAGTGTACAACACGTGCACCTGCATAGGTGAAAGATATGTACATAGGGTACAACGGATGCCCCCTTAATGGTACCATTTGGCAAGTGGCTTTTATTCCTGAAAGTGTTTTGGTTCATTTATTGCAAAACAAAAATGTTTTACTCTACATTTCAGAGGAACATGCATACATTAAGTCATTTATATACACTTTAAACCTCTGAAATAAAAGCACCAACTAAAATGTTCCCAGACGCTGACGTTGTACCATTAAGGCTACATCATTCTCCTGAGTACCTTCAGTATCTTCAGTATTTGACCTTAAGTATCAACTTGGGTTGGCAGTGACATACTAGGTTAAACAGTTTAAAATAATACATAAAAGTACATCTGCTCATTTGGGTATACAACTAAGCTCAAGTCTAAGAGTCAGAGCAGTTTGGCAGGATCGGGATTCGAACACATGCCCTTCTGGCATGTGTATTGAATCCTTACCCACTGAGCTTCAATAACTAGCTCATCTAATGTCTATGCAATATTTTAAGTTAAGTTAATTTATAGGGAGAAGTAGTTAGATCACAGGCTTTGAGTTAAAGATTGAAGGTTGTGTGTCCCCAAATCCCAGCACTGTAAACCGCTCTGGCTGCATATTTAGATATCCTTTCATTTTGCCTATTTTTTTTTCAGCTTTTTTCTGCTTCCATCACATCACTTTCAGGGACAAAATGTTCATTTGTTGCCTAAAATACTGTTTTTTAAACAATAAATATTATACCTGTAGCTACTGTGACAAATTGAAGGGCCAAATTGTGATGTGATGACTCAGAGCAACTCCAACACTCCAGCTTTTGTGGAATATTTCTGGTCCAGAGTGGTCAGGACCTCCCAAAAGTGCTTCAAGGAAGGACAATATATAAATATATTTATATATAAATAATGTGTATGTATGCATGTATATATTATAATACTTTACTAGTAAATGGTTAACAGTTTATTTTACTAGCAACCCATGTTTGCAGTAAATTACAATAACCATCCTGTATTTTTGGTAACAGTAAAAACTGCAAGTAGCACTCTTTAGTTCATCCCTTTGAAAGGACCTGGAAAGGTTCCATGTAGAACCCTAAACGCATCATGTTTTAGAAGGAACCCTTCAAAAATTTACAAGTAGAACCCAACGAGAAATTGAAAGAGAATATATATATATATATATATATATATATATTTTGTCACAGTCACTGTACAAATACTTATGGACGTATGACTGTATACACTCAACTAATAAATAATCGCTTTAAGCAGTCAGGGTGGTGGTGGATCTGGAAGCACTCCCATAAATATTGGTTACGAAGTGGGAATACATCCTAAATGAAAGGAAAGTCACCATGCATACTGTTTCACACACTTACGAGCAGTTTAGAATCACCAACACTCGTACCAGCATGTTTAAGAGAAGTGAGAACCTGGAGGAAACCTACATCGAAACAGAGAGAACATGAGGAATTCTTCAGCGACAGTATGCCCAAGTGTGCTCAGGATCAATCTGGGAAACGCCTTATTGGGTGTATTTATTTATTTATTTATTTATTTATTATTTATTAAGACAGTGGTTCATAACTTGGCATTTAGTATTTTTAATGAATCAATTTAGCCGTCTCCATTCATGTTGTGCCACCTTTTGAGCACTCTGACCACTATTCTACAATACTACACAGAAGTTATGACCCCCCTTTATTTCTTTATATTTTGCTTCCAAAGTTTTGCTTTTTCTTTTTGCATTTTTAATATACATAGTCTTGATGAATAGCTCTCCAGGCTTCCTAAATGACGTTTTTTTTAGGCCAGGCCCTGTACCTGAGCAGTTTGAGAAAAAAAAAATTTTGTTTGTGAGCTACACAGTGACTTATGAATCATTCAAGCATTAAAAAAAAAACTTGATTAGAGGATCAGGCTGGTGATTAGTATATTGATGCTGGTGATGCTGAATGATGAGTGGTTAAAACAGATGAGAGGGGAAATGAGGTTGCTGCTGAGGATTTTACATATAAAATCAATCAAATAATACACACATTTTCATTATATAAACAATACTACATCTCAAATCTAATTAAACACCGGAGGAGAGATAACATGAATTGTGTGCTCTGCCCGTGGTCCTGAACTCGCCTCTCATTTAGCAATGAGTGAAATAGTAAATATATTTATAAATATATTTATCATTCAACATGTATCCAGTGTTTAACAGTCCATCTCAAAACCAAAGACCACAATTTATTAATACCATAGACTTCAGTTATTTGACTGCACCTAGAACCCAAAGCTCTCACATGGAGCTTAAGAACTACTGAGAGGTAAATTATTCCATACTGAATCATTTGTATAACCAGGTATTTGCTCTGCAGTCTTCTCATGACTATTACTGTAACTCAAACTCCCAGAATGCAATGCAGGCTTACAATGCAGCAGATACTCGGCTGATCGATGTGTTAGCCTTGAATCCTTGAAGCTTTAAAAGCTGAGCTGTTTGAGCAGGGTGTGAGGATGACGAGGTGAGAGTGCTGGACAGATTAAAGGATAAAGAGCAGCGATCGCTCTCTTAAGGGAGAAAAGAAGTGAGAGCTAAATCCCACTTCAGCACCTCAGCAGGTAGTCTCATGGAATTGTGGGTAATGTTCATCAAAGTGTAAAAGAGCAACTAAGTAAAAATTATTGTTAGTTATGTGCTCATTATTCAGGGTGGAGTTGTCCTTAAAGTATGATAGATATGCTAGAACAATATTTTGCACTTCATCACTCATGCTTTAAGTGACCACACACACACACACACACGTATACAGACAGAGAGAGAGAGAGAGAGAGAGAGAGAATCTCACACACATTTTGGCCACTGGTGCTTGTCCTCGAGAGCCATGTGTTATAACCTTTTGATCCAGAGAAACAGACTGTTCATTCTGAGTTCCTGTCCATTCCCACCCACACTAGCCCACATGTGGTGCGGGTCATTTGAGTCATGTTACTATTAAACAATAACGCCAGCTACTACATCAGCAAACCCATAAAAACATTAGCCTTTTATAAAAAAAAAAACAAGATCTGGCACCTCTCAGATTTAAAGCTCCTGCATTACAGGATTTATTTACATGGAAATGAAGGTGATTCGTTTTTAACTGATGGAATGAAGTCAATGTTCATTTTCATGTCCGGGGGAAATTTTGAAATAAAAGATGATTGAGCAGCTGCACTGTTTTACCTGAAAACATCATTTAATCTCTGCAAATGTACTGTGTTTATGTACAACTAATGCTACAATTTGCCTGGCAGTTTCTGTTAGCTACTGTACATGATGATAGTCTAACCTGGCTTTAGCAAAGAATTCAAACTAGGGTAAATATACAGTACTGTATTTAGATAATGTAAATCTTTTTTTTATTATTATTATTATTATTATTATTATTATATAGAGTTCATGTCTATAAAGGTAAAGAAGATGAACAATTTTATACGAGTCTTTGCTTACATGAGGATTCTGGTGGCTAAGTACATTACGTGTTGCATAAGATGGTCTCAGTGGTGATTTGGCACAATTTTTGATTGACATATAGCCATAAAGTCATTGGCTTGATGAGAAAAGAAAAGACCTTAAAGTTTTTTAGTAAGTACTTTGAAGGCCTGAATAAAACAGTGAAAAATGGCACAGATTTACAAAAAAATTGAAAAGTAATTTGAAATGACACACTGTTTTCACGGTTAACTCAATACCACAAGTGTGATTTGAAATTACCAGATTGTGTCCAGACTGAGCCACAAAATGTCGAATCCATCAAAGGAAAAAAAGGAATTATATACCGAACATGCAGCGTATAGGTTATTGAGAAACCAATAAGAAAGAACTGAAGAGAAATGCTGTCTGATCTAAATACATGCTCTTATAATATACCAGCATTTTTACACAGCAAAGACATTAACAACAATTATAAATGATATACCGGAAAACTGGTGACAGGATCAAAGGCACCACCAGCCGTGGCTCACCCATGTCTGTGAGGGCCAAGAAAAGAAAAGGCAGCACAAATCACTGAGAAAAAGTCAAGCCCATCACTGTACAGTTTAGAAAGAAATAACGATTAGGAACGACCATGGAGTTAGAAAGTGATCACTTTTGAGCAGTAGTGTCTACATATACATGTTTGTGTTTTGTGTCATTATCCATGTGCAATATGAAGCTATGTCCACATTTTGCTGTATCTGAGCTGACTCTGCTCAGCCCTGCACACTTTATAATTTACCCTGCTACTTTTAACAGGAGTCAAGTCATCAATAAACACCAGAGACCTGGGTCCATTGCCAGCCATAACATGCTGATGCCATAACGCAGCCTCATCATGTTTAACAGATGATGTGGTATGCTTTGGATTATGAGCTCTTTCTTTCTTTCTCCATACTATTCTCTTCCCATCACACTGGTAAAAGAATTTTATTTTGGTTTCATCAGTCCAAAGACTTTGTTCTTAAGCGTTACCAGTGGTTAGTACTTTGACACTGACTTTGACTTAAACTGTGAGGATGACACGCCTTGCTCCTCAAGAGTGTTCTTGACTTGGCTAGATGTTGTAAAATGATTCTTCTTCGCCATGGACAGGATTCTGCAATCATCCACTTTAGTTATCTTTAGTTGTATTTTGCTGTTGCGGAGCTTTTCATTTAATTCCTTCTTTTTAGGAATGTTTCAAACTGTTGTATTATCCACTCCCAATGTTTCTGATCTCTCTCATGGGTTCACTTTTATAAACAACTCTTTGGACCTCATTTTGGAAGTTTGAGTGAACAGGTCCCAAATGCAAATGTACAGTAACACTCAGAACCACCTCTAGGCCTTTTATCTGCTTGATTACTCATGGAGTAACCTGGCCATGTGTCAGCCATTTGTTCCATTATTGTTGAGCGCCCAAAACATGTGTGTGTGTGTGTGTGTGAGAAAATGGCTGTACTGTAATTCCCAAATGGTAACGTCAAGCCCTTTGAATTAAAGCTGAAAGTCTCGTCTTAAGTGTTTAATTTCAAATACCAATATGGTGGTGTACAGAGGCCAAACTCCAAAAACATATTTATGCAGTACATACAGTATAAGCATACAAACACACACACACACGCACACTCACACACACACACTGTAGCTGGATGGCCAAGCCCAGTCTTTTTTCTTATCTAATCATATTTCTAGCACATTAAGTAAAATAATCACACTACAGCACTGCTGAACTGTCTCTTTTTATTTTTCTCTTTTTATTTTTCTGCTTAGAAAACATATCAAGCTAAAACACATAGGCCTGAATCTAAAGCTTGAAACAAGTCAAAGTGCTCACCAGGAGCCGGTGCTGATTAGTGTCAATGCAGCCCTGATTAGAGTCAGTGATTGGAGTTCTCAACTAATTAGAGAAGAACTGAAATATCTTACCTGCTCAGCCATAGAAAAAAGTGCACTCTTCATCAGCCTTAAATCATTTCAAGACTCAGGCAAACAAATAGTGCATCTTTTGCTTCTTGAGCTATTGCTTCTGATACTAGACCATGCATTCTTAACCACCATATAGCTACTTCTCAAGCTGCATTGAAGGTAAACAGTACAACAGATAAATATGGCCCTGGACTGCTGCATAATCGGAGACCTTGTTGTATTAACTGGTTTGTTTCATCGCAGAGCAACTTGTAAAAAAACCACAAAGATAATCCTTAGGTGTGAAACGGCGTCTGGACAGCCCTGAGCGCAAATATGACAGTGAGTTACAAGACGAGAAATTCACCTAGATGTGCAAATGCACTCCTCAATCAAAGTGTCAGTTTGAGCTGCCGAGTTTTGCCACGACATGCTAATGCTTTCCAAACACGATGACTACTTCAGGGGACTGCAAAAAGGATAGCGAAACTAAAAACAAAAACAAAAAAAGACTCTGCTGGAACAAAGCAGTCACTATTGCTGTAAAAGCTTTTAGCATCTTATACTTTATTCTAAATCTGCTCACGAGGAAAGCATTCTGCAAATATTGATTTCTGCAGTTATTCGCAAAGGTCCTGGGTGTACTCTTTTTTTTTCTTCTTTTTTTTCAATTAAACCTAGAAGCCACTTGGGTCAAGTGGATCAATTCAGTGCCCGTAGCTACATGTTAAGCACAGATTTAGTCCGATTGACTGGAGTCAACATATTGACCAAGCGGGAGCCGCTGTGTACTGGGGTTCCTTTATCACAAACAATGACACAGGCTTAAAGGAGAGACAGTGAGACAGGATTCAGTCAGAGGGCTTATGGGTTAGCGATATTTCTACAGCAGGTAAAGCTCTAACGTTACATTTTCCTAAATCTTTAGGACACCTGAGTTACACTAAAGAGCGGATTTTTTTAAAGCTGCTATAACATAAGTGATAACCCGATGTAACTTATTACTTATACAGTACCTTCCTCAACATTAAGTGTGAATGGCATTCTGGATATGGAATAGAATGGAAATGACTGAGACACTGAAAGAGAGAGAGAGAGAGAGAGAGAGCGGGAGAGATGTATAATATTAAGGACCCCAGTGCGAGCAAGTACAGAGCTAGAAGACACAAAAACACTCGAGATGCAGAACAGCCCACATCCAGCTTCAGCTCACACTCTCACCAGGCTTTCTGACTCACTCTGCTCCTTATTTTAGCATAAATTTTCACCTACACACGCTGCAATTTTAGACTGAACAGAAACACCAGATCTATAACAGTATTTCTCATGCCGTCTTGCTACTTCCCCAAGCCAAACACACTCACGCCACCCCTCTAAACCTCAGATTCAGGTTAGAAACAGGGTGATAGCACTCATACTGCTCTCACTTGGGTTTATCTGACAGCCTACTACAGAGTGCAGGAGCATCTTTCCTGGATGATGACTTTTTGCTGAATGCTGCTGACATCTAATCAAGTCTGCCCACATAAACACCGAGGCCTAGTCCACACTAACACAGGTGAATATGTTCTTCCTTTCCATCCACATCAGCTAATCCACTCTCAGTTTTCTCTTTTTGTTGTGTGCGAAGGGGAACGCATTAACAAGTTTTTGCATCCATAGGGAGAAGCTGGACCTGAGCTACAAGATGTCCATCATGCAACAATAAACACATTTATCTAGCCTGAAACACTTGAGTCTCTTGGAATTTTGTTTCATTTTTCCCAGGTAGCAAGAGCTGGATCAGTTCCAACCTCCACTCCGTGGGCTTATATTTTGTCTCCTCGCAGGTGGATGGAGATGCATCCTGTCAGGTAGGAGAAGCTGGATCCGTTCCCACTTTTCACCACCCCATAGCATTCTTTTTTCAATCTGTTCAAGCAGGAGAAGCTGGATTAGTTCATACTCCGTCCCCTGGATTCCAGGTTTAATTTAACCCAAGAAGAAGGATCTGTATCAGCCACCACCTGGACTTAAGCAGTCTTTGTACAGGTACAAAGAAATTATTCATCTCAGACTCCACCCTCTGGATTTTTGGTTCAAGTCCTTCTATTTAGGGGAAGCCAGATCGAGTCCCACTCGACCCTGTGGTATTCTGCTTCAACTCTGTTCAGGTAGGAGGAGCTACGCTCAAGCTACAGTAGATGGCACTTTATAAACCATCCCCTGGACTTAGTATTTAATTAAGCCCAGGACAGAGGAGCTGTCTCAGTTTAAACATTATCCCCTGGATCTATGGTCTGACTTCTTCCAGGTAAAAGGAGATGGATTTGATGTCACTCCACCCTGTGGACTTCAACTCTGCCCAATAGGAGGTTAGTTCAGACTCCATTCTAACTCCACCTTTGGACTTTATCTATTCCACTCAGGTATCAAGGCAATTCCATGGCAGAATTCACCCTCTGGATTTTTGATTTGATTCCTCCCAGGTAAGAGGAACTGGTTCCTGTCCTACTACACCATGTGGACTTGTGCTGCAACTCTGCCCAAGTAGGACGAGCTGGATTACTTCAGATTTCATCCTCTGGATTTTTGGAGTCAGACTGGATCAGGACTTGGAGACAGACAGGACCAAGACTTTTTGTTGATTCCCAAAGTAACAGAAGCTGGATCAATTCTAACTTTATTCTCCAGACTTATGGTTTGACTCCTTCCAGGTGCATTATGTTAGACTCCACCCCTAGATTTATGATTTATGATTGACTTGTTTCAGGTAGAAGGAGCTGCACCAATCTGACTCTTTACTCTGTGGACCCCTGCTTCAGTGGTACCCCTGGTAGGAACAGCTGGATCAGGAATGGCTCCACCCACCGGTTCAAATTAGCTTTTTTTAATTCTTGCTTTGTGACTATCATGTGATCCTTACAAATCTGTGGTCCTTTTTTTTTGGGGGGGGGGGGGGGGATAATATTTCGATGTACAATTTGACTGTTTTACATTTACACAAACATACTTGGATTGTATCTAACAACTATTATGGAACATAGTTGGATTTCAGGAGACAAAATGGTGTTTTACCCAGTAAGAATTTCGACAGTAATAGACGATGGATTACAATGTAACAGATGATCTCTCAGGTTAATTTTAATCCCTGTACATTTCACATCACAACACTAGACAGACCTGCCACTTTTGCAGGAAATGCTAAGAAACTTCCTTTTTCCTGGGTATGAAGTCACACAGCGCTCTAACCGAGATTTAACACCGGGTAAGTCAAAGCCATGTAGGCTCAGATACCACAGCGGGAGTGCAGTGGCAGTGTGCAATCACAGTTCATTTACATCTCAGTCCCGCGAGTGTCAGAAGCAGCAGTAGCGAATAAGTGCACATGAATGAAGGGAAAACATCAGATGTAACCACACCAAAACAAAATCGTCTAGCTGTTCCTCTTCAATCTGGAGTGAGCTGCGAATCACAGCAATGATGTTCTTAGTTTTCTGCAATGACTAAAGTTTGTCACCACAGACATCAGTATCATGCTGAAATGTGTTTTTTTTTTAAATTATTATTCTTTAATGGTTGTGCAACATTTTTGCATTTTTCCTGAGCCAGGCACCCATTTTCTTTCTTTACATATGATAACTTTGCAGTTTTATCTTTAAAGAATGTCAAATAGAAAGGTACATAAGGTACTATTTCACCTTATTGTATGTTCTATACAAGTTTATATACAGTTCAACCTTGGATTGTGAGTACCTTGGTCTGCGAGCGCTTTGCAAGTTGAGCAAATTCTTTATATAAAGTTTAACTTGATAAACGACCAAGGCCTTGACATACAAGTAGTACACATGCGCTTTGTCTGCTGAGTGTCATGTGATTACAACTGAGCCAATGGTTCTTCTCTCTCGTGTGCTGCAGGATTCAGGTAATTGTCTCCCATGCTCAGTCTCAGTGAGCGTGTGTCACTCGTATACTCAACATCCATGCAGTCAAAGTCAATTTTCCGACAGAGCAGTGTTAGTATGTGTGTGTGTGAAAGTCGTCCTACACAGTAGCCCCCTCCCTCCTCCTCTCCTCTCTCGTCTTACTTCAGCTTCACACACACACACACACACACACACACACACACACACACAAACACACGCACATAACGGAAACACTGCTCTGTCTGGATTCTTTTCAAAGGTAAAGTGCAGGTTAATTTATTTTATGTTTACTTTATTTTTTGTATAAATTATTTTTATAAATATTTTTGGGTTGTGTAATGAATCATCTGAGTTTCCATTATTTCTTATAGATATACGAGTGCTCTGGATACGATATTCTTTGATATACAAGTGCTCTGAATTACAAGCACATTACCAGAATGAATTATGCTCGCAATCCAATGTTTAACTGTATTTTATTAGTCATATTTTGCCTCACTAACATTGGAAACCAGGCACAAATAATAATAATAATAATAAAAATTCCAGAGACATATGAAAGTTGCGTGATAAAGTTTCTGACATGAAAGAATATACATATGCATTTACTTATTACCTATACATTTTCTATTAATTCCCAAATAGTTTTTTCATTATTACTACACCTAGTGTAAATTAAATCTATAAAAGGTTAAGTCTCAATTTAAATCAAAATGTAAAAATTTTGGCACCCACCACCTCAAACTCTACTGCACACTCAACGCTCTGACCTGAGAGGCTTTGATGTTGCACTTTGCACTTTGAAGCAAAAGGCACACAGCCACTCCAGCTCAATTTCTCAAAAGTTCTCTCCATTTCACATTTCCATAATAATTTGTTTTGATTATGCAGAGTTGAGTGTAATTTTACATTTTATGTCAATATAACACTTGGCATTTGTTACATCTCTACATACTGCATTTGAAGAGTGCATTTCCTTCATGTCTATGCACAGATAATTTCTTAGATGATGTAATTTCATCGTTCAAGGGCAATTTTTGCAAATGGTTATGATCTGTTTTTCATAAAGAAAGCCATTCTCAGCTTTTAGTTGTAGTTGTAGACTTAAGGTATAACTATTAAATTATAGAAAATGTGCATTTGTTATGTATGTGTTACCTTTAATTTAAAAAATGGTAGTGGTTAGCACTTGTCGCCTTGCACCTCCATAGTTGAGTTGGTCTGTGTGCATGGAGTTTGCATGTTCCTCTTGTTCTTGATGGGTTTTCTCCAGGTACTCAGGTTTCCTCCCACAGTCCAAAGACTTATTTTTGCATTTAGACTTATTATTGCATAATTTGTGTTCCTAGATTACCCATAGTGTGTGTGTGTGTGTGTGTGTGTGTGTGTGTGTGTATGTGTGTGTGTGTGGTACAAAATGTTGAAATTCTGTGGTTGTGAGGTTGTAAGTGCAACATTGTGTTGGGGTTGTTCACGCAACGTTATCT